>JAQFYQ010000575.1:0-16335 GCA_034694885.1 Buchholzia appendiculata | reverse complement strand
CTCTTAGAGGATCAATGCAGACACTCAGCCACCAACAAATTGCTAAAAACTAACGTTCCAAACAAACAAAGAGAACATGATATACAAACATTTTAACAAATAGAGCGACAGACAAGGACTTAAACAGAGAGAGAGAAAGAGAGAGTGAAAGAGAGAGAGAGAGAAAGAGAGAGAGAGGGAGAGAAAGGAAGAGAGAAAGAAGAGAGAGAGAGAGGAAAGAGAGCGAGCGACAGTGAGAGAGACAGAACGAAAGAAAGAAAGAGAGTGAGAGAGATAGAGAGAGTGGGAGAAAGAGAGAGAGAGACAGAACTATGAGCATCCTTGTCCAAAATCCTATTTAGGAGGATAACATTTTCCAACGTCCAACACCATTTACAGGGGAGAATATCAATGATGAGGAAGATAGTCACCCACTACCTAACTAACGTTTCACTTTTATGGAAGCTGCTATCATGAGGTTTGTCATGTTACCCAGGCAATAGTAGTTAATAATATTCTGTACATATACTGCCTAGCCTCTTTTTGAACTAGAATGTATATATGAAATATGAAAACGATGATTAAGGATGACTTTGCGTCTAATTTTCCTTGACTGCGCTGTTTCGTGATTGGTGTTTCACCAGAACACTAACTCGCCAAATCTGGACTTGAACAAACACGTTACGTGATTATATGAATTGTCAAAGACAAATGAAACTTTTCATTCTTAAATCATATACAGTGTTATATACAGAAAGATTGACAAAGGTAATTTATTAGTATGCAAAAAACTGCTGTTAAATATTATTGATAATGATGATTATGATGATGATGACGATGATGATGATGATGATGACGATGATGATATGATGTTGACAATGATGATGACGACGACGACAGATATGTTTACAGCCAACAAAAAAGCATGCAACGCGTATGATTTACATATAAAGCACATATCAATATATACAATTTTACATAAACAACTATTACATGCAGCACATATGCACAGTCACTTACAAATAAACACGCAGCACACACACAAACATACAGCAGGCATAACAGCAAGAGTGGGTCAATGCAGACATGATGATTGTAATTGTACTTTGTACATTTTAATATTTTACTACCATAATTAACTTTACATTCATACAAAAAAGCAATTACACAAACACAATCACCAATTTGCTACAAATGTTTGCAAAACACGATGAAAGAATAAATATATTCTATCTATTTATATTCATGTTCATGTACATAGGTGTTATATCAACCATGCGGCGAACCATACAGGATTAAGTGTGCAATTAATTTTAAAGCAAGACAATAATGGCTATTATTTTTACAGCAGCTGTTCGAATACAAAACTTGAATACAGCAGCAGCTGAATACAGCAGCAGCTGAATACAGTAGCAGCTGAATACAGCAGCAGCTGAATACAGCAGCTGAATACAGTAGCCGCTGAATACAGCAGCAGCTGAATACAGTAGCCGCTGAATACAGTAGCAGCTGAATACAGCAGCAGCTGAATACAGTAGCTGAATACGGCAGCTGAATACGGCAGTTGAATACAACAGCTGAATACAGCAGCTGAATACAGCAGCTGAATACAGCAGCTGAATACAGCAGCTGAATACAGCAGCTGAATACAGCAGGTGAATACAGCAGCTGAATATTAGCAGAATTATGCTGGATCGGTTTTGGATAGAGAAGCTAGCCCGATTGCTGTCCTATCATTGTTGACCTAATTCTTGTCCATCACTCTTCTCTCCAGGCACACGTGTGTGACCTGAATTCACTGACGAATCAGATCCCACCAAAGTCCTCCCTCCCCCGGCAGACGACGCGTCACATGATCTTGACATTCGTGACGTCACACTACTGGCACCCGTGCCTTTGGCTGGAGAAGTATTTCGATGTCGGCTGGTAGGGCCAGTGGGGAGAGGAGATGAATAACCCCCGGGGCTGTCCACAATCTCGCTCTGACTGAGGCGCCACTGAAGTTGATCGTTGTTGAGTGAGAGTCGGTTTTTATCCTTTGTCTCCTGTTCGCAGCGTCTCAGTAATGTCTTCTGCATTTCAGACAGCTGCCTACATAGCAATCATACATAGCAAGCATACATTACAAGCATATATTATAAGCATACGTAACAAGCATACATAATAAGCATTCATACCACGCATAGATGACACGCATACATAATAAGCGTTGAAGCATACATTACAAGCATGCATAACAAGCATGTATAGCAAGCACACATACAAGCATACATCTCAAGCATACATAACAAGCATACATATAGGAAGTCCTAAATAAATGGGATGTCAGATTAGAATTTACAAAAATTTTGATATATTTATTGATACAAGAAGCTATGTTAAATTGGTGTTTATTACCATTGGTGATTTTAACGATGGAAGGCACTGAAATGTTGCACAGAGGGGTGTATGAATAACGAAAACCCAGTGTGTGTAGGGGTTAATTTGTTTTAAAAAATCTGATATTTTTTACTGCCCTTTTAGAGTTTAAATGCTAAAAAATAAGGTTAAGGAATAACACAACCATACGGGGAAATCCCCGGGGAAATAACACAACCATTCGGGGAAATTCCCATTTTCCTGGTAATTTTGAGCACCGACAGTGTAATAATTACAATATGTGATTTTTGAAGTATTATCTTTAAACTATAGACATTCTAATATTTCGTTTTTGCATTTATGGATTAATTATTTTAATATAGTAATTACTATTATAAGTTCATTGGCGGATGCCCTTCCTTATGCTAACACTATTATTGCTGTTCTTTCTGGGACACAAGAAGGAAAATCACAAATTGATACTTTAATTGATACTTTTGTACAAATAGTATTGCTTTAATTTGTTGCAGACTTCATAGCATATTGCATAATCATCACTCACTTCTCATGGTCGTTCTTGATGCTGATGATCGCCTCCAGATTTTCAGCTTTCTGCTCCAACTTATTCATAGCATCACGCAAACGTGGCAGCTCTTCCAACTGAACAAAATCAACCAATCAAAACTCATGAATCACAATTTAAGCATGATGGAAATATAATAGTAACGATCTCCGGCACAATAATAACTAAACGGAAATGGTTAATGAAATGCAGAAATGCTCCTATCATTTAATTCTATAAAATCATAATATAATCATAATGCACTCAATCGACACTTTGAGTAGGTAGACAACAGACTGCTGTCGCTCTCAATACAGATTCTGCGATTTCCAATTCATATTTTCTCGAAGTTCTATTACGTTTATTTTCTTTCTAGGACTTCCTTGCTAGTTGCTTTTTCTCTTCAACTTATCTTCAGCATCATTCTGAAGCACTGCTGCTCAAAGGTTACAAATACAAGAAAGATACAATACCGATATCAATATGAATTATAAAAACCATAGGAAGGTATACATTTTAAATTACTAATATTTAGTAATTTATTTATTTTAAATGTAAAAAAATAAAAATCTAAAACATAAATGTCCAACCTTTTCGTTGGCTGCGGCTAGCTGCTGGCGATACTTGTGGACCTCATCGCTGCGCTGTTCAAGCACGACGCGTAGACTGTCGGCCTCTAGCGAAGCGTGAAGCACCGCCTCCGTCTCGTGCCGCCTAGCTTCTTCCGCCCACGTGACCTGTAGGCGGCGCTGTTCCTCGCAGACTTCACGCAGTCGCCCCGCCTCCTCCTGTTTACATATTCAAATTAGGTTTCAAAGTTTGTATACATCATTGTCTTACACAATAACTTAAAGGCCCTAGAAGTAACAAAAAAGTTTAAAGGTTAAGGTGTCAAAATGTTAAAAGATAAGTCCAAATGTTTGGTTAAGTTAAGCTAAAGTTTAAAGATTAAAGTCTTACACAATAACTTACAAACTGGATTATTTTGATTCTTTTCACTTGTGAAAACTGCACTACTGGAATAGGTGGGCTTCAAAATATACATATTAAATTATTATGAAATCATATAAGATTTTTCTATTAAATTTCAAAACAGATAATATTTACAAATATATTATATTCTTATTTTAAACAATTATTCCAAATTTCCTTTTTTGCACTAAATACTCATTCAATTCAATGTATATTATTACAAAGAAAACAGAGATTTACACTTCATTATAAAATTGTGCAAATAACAAAAGTAGAAATATAATGTAGAAATACCTCGAGACTTCTCGCTATGTTTTGATGTTTTTCCTGCAGCTCTGCTATTTGCTGCTCGTGGCGTGTCTGTATATCTGAAAGAAATCGAACACGTTGTTTGATTGATGAGGCAAATCAATCTGATTTATCTAGATGAGATCAATATGCGTGCCCTAATAAGTTTGTCTTTAATTTGGCGATTGTGAGAGCATAGTATTGCAAAATTATAGAACTGTTTTGACAATGTCAGGACTTTCTGAAACAATCAATTCCATAGGCTAGATAGAAGTACTAATATTCTAGCCATAGCGAAACAAATCAAATTAAAATTTGCAAATGTAAGTATTTCATTATAGAGGCTTGTAAATTATAGTATCACTGGCAAATTATTTTATTATTGTAAAAGTACCACTGGCAAAAAGTATAGTTTTTCTTATTATTGTTCATGACATCAACCATCCATTTTTAAACTAATGTTGAATTACACGCAATAAAATAGAAATATACAATATGAAATTGAGCTAAATACTTTTATCTTTTGTGAAACACAAATGATCAGAAAGATTATAAAGTATATCACATTTCGACAAGATGAGCAAATAAGCTAGCGCTAAGAAAAATAATGGATCAAAAATATGTTTCTTCTAAAATCTAAATTAATAAATATCACGATTACAGTAACAACACAGTGGCGCTGAAGGCAAATACTTTATACCCTGGGCGCATTTAAGGGGCAGACGTCTATTGGTTCAGCCCCGCCAGCTAAAAGGAAAATTTCTCTTGAAATTCTGTATGTTTTGGTGGCTATCCTTGCGTCTTTCCCTCTTCGCCCCACCCGTTCTCGTCATACAAATAGGTATCAGTAAACCTAAACAATAATTTAAAAAATTGCAAAATGTCTTAAATTGTTTTGAAAGTCTTGAACAATTTTGGAATGAAAAGCCCTACAAGTTAAATTTTGGCTACAGTCCTGATTCTACTGTATACCTTGCAGTTGGGCTTGATGCTTAGCTTGAAGATTCTGCAGAGATGACTCAAATTCTTCCTGCTTTGCTTCACTGTGTTTCCTATGGTGTTCTTCGGCATTCGTTAACTAAAAATTATTTAAAGCTACAGGTAAATTATGCAGTATGCTTAGCTGATTCAAGGGCCACTTCAAACTCATTCAAATTTACCATTGCCTACGTAATAGGTCAATGGAAACAGTGACAATTAATGTAGCTCTTTCCAAAAGTCCAAAACGCACAGAACTAACAAACAAATCCCTGAGTAAAAATCAAATTAGTTAGACATACTGTGCAATCCTGCAGTAGACTTAAAAACAAAATTACGAACACATTTTCAACCGAATACTTCCAGATCTTACGCCGTCTCCATTTTTATATTTCAAATAATTTAATTTTTACTCTTGAGCACCACATAAATGGTTCAATATGCCAAAGAATTAACATTTTGACTTTCTCAACTAAAACTACTTACCCTTTCCCCAGCTTTACTAATCTTATTGCATAGAATTGTCAAACATTAAATATTTTATTTTGCAACTAACTTATATTTGCAATTAAGGAGAAAATATCAAGATAAGAGTAATTTGCCTGCTGCTGGTGGTCGTCTCTCAAAGAAGAAATTTCAGCCGAGTGCTCCGCAAGAACTGTAACACATGAAACATGATTACCATTAATTTCATCAGTGGTAGAAATAAAAATAAAATGTCTCTATTTCAGTAACAAAAATCTTATTCTTAATGAAAGCAACTACTATTTACAATTAAAATACAAACTCCAGATATCAAATATGAAGATAAATTTTATTCTACTATAGAATAAATACTTCTATGTAAGCGCATTATTCCTTAAGCGCATTATTCCACAACATTATTTTGTTGCGGTACAATCGCAAGATAATTTTAGAAGAAAAATAAATTATCTCTTCATGACCTGTGTTTATTTTTATACATTGTATCACTCTAGTTCATGACAGAACCGAATGTCTAAAACACGATCTGAAATCAGAATATAATAAGTAAGTAAGTAAGTAAGTAAGTGAATGAGAATAAGTAAGTAAGTAAGTGAATGAGTAAGTAAGTAAGTTAAGTAAGTAAGTAAGTAAGTAAGTAAGTAAGTAAGCGAGTAAAGTAAATACGTAAGTAAGTAAGTAAGTAAGTAAATAAATAAATAAGCCAGTTTTTCTCAAGCCTAGAAAAGTTCCATACTTTGATTGGCTCGATTTGTAGCCTGCTCCGTTAGGTTCTCAGTGAGAGAGTTGAGTTCCTGTTCGTGTTGGGACCTGAAGGTCGCCAGTTCGACTTCCTGCTGAGCCTTCAGTGATTCAATCTGCTTCTCGAGGTCGTTTTTCTCCGTCGTCCTCTCAACTACACACGACAACAATCATCATCATCATCGTCATCATCATCGTCATCATCATCATCATCATCATCATCATCATCATATTCTTCTTCTTCTTCTTCGTCGTCGTCGTCGTCGTCGTTTATCGTCCAATTTAACATTATCCATAACCAGCACATAAATTAATTAAACTTTGTTGGGCCGAACTGTTTCTGTCCATAATTCTGTGAGTTTACAAGCACGTCCCTCAGGGCGATTAAATATACATAAAGCGTTTTCTTGGATTTTCATCGAATCGAAACGTTACAGCCGAAGTATATCCTTTTTAATGTAACTGCTTCGCTACTGGTCTTGCAGAGCATACATGCCCTGATCAAAGAAGAATCTTAATCTATGAAATTTATAAATAATTGTAATTGAAATTAGATGAACACTTACCGAGAAGCTGCTCGGTTTGCTGCAACTTGCTGATGACGTCATCCAGTTGTTCGTCAATTGTTGTTTTTCCATTTTTCTGTGTAACAGTTTCAAAACAATAATTAAGTCTTGTTAAGTCATACAAATATAAACACACACATACCTTCAAAATGTTTATGTGCATGTTATTTTTACTGGAAATGAAAGTTAATGAAATTCTTAGTTTACATGCACGGGTTATAAGGGGGAATTACGGGGCAGAACCTCCTCGAAAATTTTATGTTCTTACAATTTAAGATGATTGTTAATTTTTTTAATGTTGTCTTGAAGCTCAAAACTCCTCAAATTAAAGATTTAAAAAGTTGTAACTTTTTAAAGGCACCTCCCCTTCAAAATAAATGCTGGTTGCAGGCCTGTTTACATGTGTCTCTACTTCTTGTCAAGCGGCATTTTACTCTCTATAATCAAAAGCATAGATAGCTGTCAAATAAAGTAAAATAAAATATATATATATATTTATATATATATATATATATTTATATTTTGTCAAAACAATGCAAATTAAACAAGTTAAAATATTACATCGATTCCCTGGCTCTGTCGGTTGAAGGAGATTGCTCTGGAGGGTGGCCCAGCTCGGCTTGCTCCCTCTTTGCTCTTCACCACGCCTGATGACGTTCTTTGTCCCGAAACCGGCGGCCGTCCTGCAGCGCCACCAACCTTGGACTGGATTATTCGTGCCTTGGCGGTAACAATCTTCCCCTCGACTTTATTCTCTAAATATTTCGTCAAAAATAGTATACTGTTATTGTTATATTGTTATTATTATATTGCTATTGTTGCACTGTTAACGTTTAGATTTGGTTCATGTTTTTCGTATGACGAAGATATCACAACTCTTGAATAAGGAATTGATGTTTAATTTCAGAAAACTGAATGTTCAACATAAGTGAGGCTTCATCACAAAGCAATTCTTTCGTCATTGATCAGAATTAGAATGTTAAATAATTTTCCTTTGATATCAATTTAGCTGCAATATACAATAACGTTTCTAAACTTCAAACAATAGTCCTGGAAATTCACCTTCCTCTAATTAAGAATCGGACTACATACAAGTAAGATGATAGTCTTGAAAGTGAATTTGTTATGACTAAAAGTTCGTTGCAATCGAACGAAGATGAAGAGTTATTACAATAGCTGTGGTATGCTTAATATTATCCAGAAAATCAAATTTGACTATAATTATCAATGTTAATACCATAGCCTAAAAAGTTAAAAATTCCCAATTACCTTCTCAAATGTCCAGCATCTTTTTTATTTAATTGAAGCCACACAAGGTGGAGTGCTGTAAGAAAACGTTCTAATGCATCGGTATATATTCACTGGTTTCGTGTGTTTATATCAAAGCAATAGCCTACCAATTCAATAAAAAATACAATAAAAACAGATGAAAACAACTAAAAATATATATAAATGTGTTATTAACCAGGTTTGGATCTAGCACCTGCTGTGGTCAGATCCACTGACTTGCTGTCTTTCCTTCCAACCATCGTGGAAGCTCCTGGAACTGATTTCCCCAATCCTTTTCCACTCCTCAAATCTGTTGTGGCAGAACACGAACTTCTTGAATCCACAGAATCCCGTTTGTTTGCTGGTACACTTCCGGCCCTGGACAAACTTCTTCCTCCCTTACTGACTTGTGCAACTTCTTGAGCTCGCCCCCTCGCAGAGGTAGAAATGACGTCACTGCGTGTGACGTCACGACTGGAAACTCGCTGCTGTGATTGGTCGGCGGTCTGAGTCAGCAGACGTCGTTGTGCGGAAGCAGACCGCGGCAGTGACGTCACAGTTGACGGGTTCTTCTGTTTCCGCCCCGCTGTTCGGCTAGTATCTCCACCTCCCTCTGAATCGTTCTGTTTCTCACTACCTGGTATGCTGCTTGAACGGCCGACAACGGCAGATCGTTCAGTTTTTACTGGCGTGGTTCTTATTGAAGAGGAAGAACGAGCCAGTGTGCCGGGCTGTTTATTAACTTCTTGAGCAACTGAACTTGTATTGTTCGACAACCTTCCAGTTCTAGACTGAGGTTTGCTTTTATTTATGCACGTCCCTCCTGCTTGTGCATCTGAGCTCTCATGTTTTGCATCACCGTGCACGGATATTTTCTTACAATCCTCTACATCAGTGTCTACACCTGCATCTGCGTTACCACTAATATTACTACAGTCACTAGATTTCAAATGCAATGCAATCTCTTTATTGTCATTAGTTGGAGTTGCATCTTCGTCTGATTTTGGACTCGTTTCCAAGACGTCGAAGATATTTTTGGCAGAATCATTTAGTTTATCGGAATCAGTGTTGTATTTCATTTCAGTATTTGTCTCAAAGCTTCCCTTATGCATATCCACCGAAAAATTTCCTGGATAATTATCCCCGTTAGAATCATTTCCCCTTCGGTGCACTGCTACGTCATCATGGGAATCAGTTTTAGTATTTGTGTCGGCTGATGAAATTGAATTCTGGGCGTCTCCTTGCTGCGCATCACGTGACCAACTCCCCTGTCGTGATGTCACAGTGTTTGATGACGTCAGTACGAGGATTGCATCAGAAGACGGTTTTTCTTCCCAGTCTGCTCTGCTGCTGTGTAGGTTTGACGGCAGGACTGCGTGGCAACACTGTGTCAGGTCACCGTCGTCAGAGGCCAACAGGGAGTTTCCGATATCCGAGTCAACCATGCCTAGAATAGCAGAAATAATAGCAATAATCACATGATATCAATAATCGGTGCATTGATCATAGCAATAATCATAGAAATAATCATAACAAAATAATAATAGCAAAGATCATAGCAATAATAATAGAAAAAAAGCATATCAATAATCATAACAATAATCTTAGCAAAATAATAATAATAGAAAAAATAATAGCAATAATAATAGGAAAAAGCATAGCAATAATCATAGCCATAATCATAGCAATTCTTCGTAGCAGTAATCATAGCAATAATCGTAGCAATAATCGTAGCAATAATCATAGCATTAATAATACCAAAAATAATCATAACAATAACATAATAATATTTATGAATAAGTCATGATAACATGAAAAAATATAACATAGACAACAGACAACATAGTCACAGATAACATGACAGGATACAACATAAAATTATAGGCATAATGTGACGTGACATGACATGTCATAGCATGACATGAAATGACAAAGCATAACAAGTAACGACATAACGAGACAAACCACAGCACAATATGACATAACATGACACCACATAACACAACATAAACGGATCAAAGAATTGACAAAATATTTATAGGTACAGAATATAATCCCACAGTATTATCTTATTACTATGTAAGACAAATATATGAATATACTAAAACAAATAACTAATGATTCTGAGTTAATCTGAATTGTTAACAAATGTTGAATGAATTATTATTTGATCAAACTGTAGTGAACAAAACATGCTATGTACTTTCGACTAAAAATATAAACACATTTTTTTCTCTCACTTGTGTCAATGCTGCTGTTTGAGATGAGAGACATCGGCCGCTCCTGGCGATCCACCACCCCCCTACTGCGCCACACGTTCACCCCCTCCCCATCCACGTCACAACGCGATGACGTCATCGCATTTCCAAAGTTTGACATCGACGAGTCAGACATTCCAGAATTTCCTCCCGAAGAAGAACGAAGGGAATCCGACATGTAGCCAGAGGAAAGCATTGAGTCTTGAACGGAAACATTCTTATGCTGTCCGGTTTCCGTCCAGAATTGCCCTTCGATTAACTCTGAAGTGTTTTGCTGGAGTGTTGAATCTCCTGGTAATGATGAGCTGAAGCCTGTGGAATCAATGGACGAACTTGCATTTGTACACGTCTCACTAGAGACAGCATCGTTTACGTGATTTAACCACACAGTTTTCTCCTGCTCCGTGTTTAAGTTCGTTCTAGGATTGTCGGAAATGAAGAGCTGATTTGTAAAATTTCCCTGGCTATCAAGCTCGTTGGTTGTCGAGTCATTTCTGTCAGCTAAATCCGTGACGTCATGCATTGTGACGTCAGAATTTAACGTTAGATCTGTTGTCTTGTTGAGTTGATTGAGATCTTGAACTACGTCAGTAGAGGTCAAGGCCGGTGCAGGAGAGTCTTCTAGTTCAAGGTCACTGACGTCATCAGTGACGAGACGGTAGTGGCTAGTCGTGTCGACCTTCAAACAACAAACAAACG
Source organism: Buchholzia appendiculata (assembly GCA_034694885.1). Classification (NCBI taxonomy): domain Eukaryota; kingdom Metazoa; phylum Annelida; class Clitellata; order Enchytraeida; family Enchytraeidae; genus Buchholzia; species Buchholzia appendiculata. The sequence goes on along the minus strand of JAQFYQ010000575.1, from coordinate 5,182 downwards.
TCATAGGGCTAATTTACAAGATGGAAGTTGGGATGATAATTAGAACTAAGGATTAAACAACACTAGCATTTTGCTCAGTGATGAAGTGCGTGACATTGCTCCACGGGGCTCGACAACGTGAACATTGAGAGTGCTGCTACCTGGGGGGGGGGCACTTATTTAGGCGATATACAATAAATCAATCCAAATAGGCAACACGATTCTCTTCCATATTGTTATTGATCAATACAAGCGTGCTCCAATAGGTTACATTTATTACAGTACTTTTAGGCCCGCATTTCATTTAAGATCGGATTTAAAACATAACAAAGCAATCTATATTTTTGACGGGCAACTTAGTCTTTGAAAATATGAAGATAACCACGAAAGAAGATGATGACTGAAATAATTCTAGTTAAATGCTTGTCAATGGACTACATTGGACCTCAAAAGGCAAAACAACAACTACAACAGCAACATCATCAACAACAACAACAACAACGTAATCTTAATGTACTTCAGTACACCAAGATAATATAACTTGATTCAAATACACAGATCACTTCACAGCACTATAATCATTCTAAAAGACCAGGTGTTGTTAACAAGCATTTCAGTTGATCATATTTTTTAAAATACAATATTAAAAAGCTAGGACAATAATAACGTCGATGATATATCATGTAAATCAATTGCGCCACTAGAACTTTCGATAGAACTAATAAAACACCATGCTACCTGTAAACTAATCGGGAAAAGCAAAACTTGTGCTCACCTCATGATCACTATCTAGGTCACTGTCGGACGTGTTGCCCACGCTGTCCGCCACCACGTTCAGTTCCTCGCCGTCAAACGTCTCGTACTCCATCTCTTCCTCGTCTGTGAATTCCCTACTGGGCGGCCTACAGGTGTCACCACCCACAGCGTCAGAGCTCACTGCAGTAAACCTGGAACACTCGTCGTCAGCCTTGGCAGAACTTGAAGCACAAACTGACTGAGCATCATTCTGTTTCGTGTCGTTCTGAGAGTTTGCGTCTGTTGAATCTGGCTGGATTGGATTTGGAGGTACACGCCGGCGTCGATTAGCCGCGGCCTTGAAACGGTCAACCTGCGCGGCCTTGAGAAGGTCAGCGTACTGGGACAGAGCGGTCTTGGCCAGCTCGAACGAGGCGCTCGTTGCAAACGATCTGGCCACAGAGTCGTCTAGCTCGGATATCAGAGGCGATGACGTGGGAAATTTATCGCTGGTGGAAATTTCTGAAGACGACTGCGTGGCTGGATGATGCTTCGACTGGGACGATGATGACTTTCGGTGTGATTTCTCCTTCCTGTGAGAAACTTTCTTATGCCCATTTCTATCCGTGTGACCTTTCTGGTGCTTCGAAGAAGTGTCTTCATTATTCCGAGATAAGGTACACATTTCCTGTCTTTCCGCGCACTCACTATCATCTCTCTCCACGCTACAGACACTGTCATCACTCAGTTTCATCACTGCACATTCCATCTCAGGTGTCGTCATGCCGGAAATCTCCAGGTCCAGATTCCTTTCAAATTCCTTTTCTTCGAATGTTAGATTTCTTCGCGCGGCAAATTTCGAGCGAATCGGTTCGTTAGTCGCGACGCACGTCACATGCTCTGGGTTCGAATCCTGCAATAGTCTAACGTCCAGGTCGAACTGACGCGCCATATCCTTCGAGGCATCCGCATATCTGGATCTGGCCCCGCCCTCTCCTAAGCCTTCGCGTGACGTCATATCCTCAAGGTTATACTCGTCGCTAAAGGTCACTCGTTTGACCAGTGTTGCCCTTGGTGAATGCGCGAGGTTGCTCTTCAAAACCCCGTCCTTGTGGTTTCCTACAACCAATGCGGACTTTGGTCGCGCCATCTGGTGCCCGACCCCGCGCGTGTACTGCAGCTGCGGCGATGACCTTCCCCCGCCTGACCTCCGCATTATGACGTCACTCCGCATTACGTCACCGTGACATTTAATCGACGCTGATCTGTAGACTTTCAGCGGAAACGCATTCGAGTCCACGGCGTTTAGATCCTCCAGAGAATTTGTGTTATACGAAAGTCCTTCTATGGAACTCATCCGGAGCCCTTCATCTATCCGTGGACTACTGGACTCGTCGTGGTCCCCTGGGGGTGACGTTACTTTGAAGCGGGGAGCAAATATGCCGCACTGGAGTGGACAGGAGAAATACCTGACACCCCCCACCGTTCCGTCGTGCATCCCTTCCGGTTCGTGCAGCTCGATACCACACCACTCCCCCTCGGTGAAGTGGACTCGTCCGAAGTAGCGTAGCGTGCCACACTTGACTCCACCGATCATGACCTCCGTCCCCAGGGAGAGCGATAGGTCACACGGCATGGTTTGGTTAATTGTTGACTAGAATCTTTGTAGAACTTGCAACTACAGTAAAGTTTCTATTGGGAAAAGATTCTCACGAAAATGAACTTTACTAATGCGAATGTGAAAATTTACTACTGCATGACGTTGAAATATATGTAGTTTAATCGACAAGTTTTGAGCTTCATGTCATCCGCATGTAACGAGATATCAATATTCCTGAAAAGACGACAATCACATTACATTTATTGAAGGTTATTGATCAAAAAGAATAACAAACTATTTTTATTTATTTCAATTTTGATGCTTTAAAAATCACCAAAACAGATACTGTAATTAATCGGCGATAATGCTCCTTAATATCTATGCAATGCTAATTGAAATACAAATCTATTCAAAAGCTGCATGAACGTGTGTTCAAATTATGGAGCTACCGGAGAGAAATTATTTGCGATTTAATTGTTGTGGAGCAGCCACTGGGCGTTGCGAACCTTCCTCCTTCACCATAACCCCCCCCTACACACACACACACACACACACACACACACACACACACACACAACACCCTAAAAAAATTCACTAAAGCGCCCGTCATGCGAAGAACAACATTTTGATCTCTTCCATTTTCTTCGTAGCTTCACCAATTAGATGCAGATCTGTGTTAGCGTTATCAAACATATTGAGTAAAATAGCTAGTCTGTCTACACTTGCCCAGAGCGTGGTCCATGACCGGTTAGACACTTTACCATATGCCTGAATGCAATATTTTATATTCATATAGCTCTTTTGAAGTAAATCATACACTACAGGTCATGGCAAGGCTGTGAAATATACATCGTTTGATAACTGTGGCAATCAGGACAAAATGTAGCTAAAACGTACCAAATAAAACCAAAAATTTAACTTTCACTCAGTTCTAACAATTAACGTTATCGACATATCTTCCTATAACAATACGTTCCTAATATTAATATGTGAAATCTTGTTAAATGTACATGTTTAATGTTTAACGGTTTTAAATACCTGAAATAGGTTTATTTATATTGCTAGACATCAATCAATTAGAAATGTTCCCGAACGCCAAGTTTTAGAGCAAAAAAATCAGGTGATAAATTACACAGAGCACCATATTGGCTGGATCTCACTTGAGGGCTCTGCCCCAGAAATAGCCGACTCATAAGTGACATGATAAGTGACGTCATGATCTGGAGTTGCCGGAGTTGCATCCACCATTTTCTTACCGCTCAGTCACACCGACATGTTTCTTCCGTCCTGCAGTAAACTTCGTCCGCGTCCGAGATAGGAGATAAGGAAAGGGGAAATCACAGAGTCATGAAATGGAGAGATCAGGGAGCAGTTCAGAACTTCAGAGGGAGGGGGCGGTATTGATTCTATCACTAATGGTAAGTAGATGTCCCTGCATACTGAAAGTATGACGTACTCATAGATGCGTCTTTGGAGTTCAGTCAAAAATAATCATCCTCGCCCATCATCATCATCATCCAGCAATAATCATCGTCATCATTATCATCGTCGTCGAAGTCGTTGTCATCGTTCCCATCGTTGTCGTCATCATCATCTTTATTATCACCATCACAGGATGTTAAGAAAACATCCTGACAACAATCATGTCGATTGTTAATTTTTTATTAAGTATTTTTTATTTTAACTAATGTTTTACACAAACTGTACAGTACAAACAACCAATAATTAATTAATATACCTCTAATGTTTCTATGTCAATTTCTACATTAAGGATCTTATGGTTTGCCCAGTAAACTAATGATGCAATTCTGATGCACACGCCTGGACATTGATGATACATTGGACATGCAATCGAAGCGATGAGTCATCCCCAAGCCATACGTCACAATCCACAATCACATTCTAATCTACCATTCCTAGAAATACATACCTGATCCGACAACACAGAAGCGACAACAACATGAGAAATTTAAATAGTCATGACGTTAAGTATCACTCACAGCTGCTAGAGCGTCCGAGATAGGAGATAAATCACGTTATTCACACAAGGTATCCTAACTGTATTATGTACATTTGATATAGGCTATATCACGTGACGTCGTCGTCTTGTTGATCTATAGTGCGACGCTGAGCAGCTGCTGGAAGCAGAGCTGACAGCTGCTAGGCCTGCAGCAGCGGCTGCCGGCAGCTGCCTGGCTGCTGGTATGCTAATGAGCTGCTGCTGGTATGCTAATGAGCTGCTGCGCAGGAATGAAACGAGTAGTCATAGAGACAGTGGACAGCGCATTTGCGTTTTCTACTCAAAGTGAATGACTTTTGGTCAAATTCAGAGGTTATTTCAAGCAGGAGTTTCACAGCAGAATTTAAATTACCTCCAAGGCAAGACCTTTGGAGGCAGGAATGCAATAGGCAAATTAAATTACCGATCATTCAAAATAAGATATTTAGAAGCAAATTCAAATTTCAAATTTTAACAGTATCTCGTAAGGGCGCACTGCCTACCTACCTGCCTACCTACTGGAAGAAAAAATTATGATCTCTGGGATTTCTACCATCAATCGAGTCAAAATTAATAGAAGGAGCAATGTCCAAAGCAAAATATTAACAATTCTCTTTCACATATGCGCCGATTAAACGGCCGGGACGGTCGGGACATGTCTCGACCAGATTTTGGCATGGTCGGGACGCGGTCGGGACATGTCCTGACCAGAATTTGGTCAATATCCCGACCATGTCCCAACCAAGTAAAATCGAAACTTGTCCCGACCACAATTTGGTCCATGTTGTCCCGACCATATCCACGCTCGTCAGAAATTATTTGACCGTCGCCACCCCCCCCGCTTGTAAAAATTGCGCCTTAGATAAACT
>JAQFYQ010000574.1:0-16352 GCA_034694885.1 Buchholzia appendiculata | reverse complement strand
ATATATGGATTTGTGAGGAATATTTAAAATCTAGTTTTGAAGTGTGTTTATTGTTCTAACTGATTTGAAGTGCTCTACATGCTCTTTTATGCTTTTATAGTATTGCTAAAATATTTTTGCTTATTTCCAGTGAAACTATAATAGAAAAGCTACTGAGAATGAAAGACTGTGATGGAATACCCAAGTAAGTTGTTGCAATGTTCTTTATTAGTATCAGTTAAGTTTTGATTTCTAAGTTTTACATCTATTGTGTACAACTAATTGTGTACAATTCACTGGCTGGGTACTCATTATGTACAACTAAACATATGCAAACTGTGTAATTAATGCTTAATAATATTTTAATCTGATGAAGAGAGGCCTGAAAGTTCGTTGACGCATTAATGTTGTGTAAAATTTATTCACTATACTTACGAATCGTTTATTGGCCCGTATTTCTGAATTCCTAGTTATCAAGACAGCGTGCGCCTGTGAATATTTCTTATCAATCCTCTACGACCCAGAACTTCAATATTAATTTAACTTATAAAAGATTATTTCCTGTATATTACGATTAGCATTTTAATTACTACAATTTTATGTTAATTGTAATGTCCGTTTTTCAGCAATGTAAACTGTTCTGTAGAGTCAAGTTTTCCACTCCCGATGAATATTTCACAAATGTGGAAAAATCTGAGACGAGCAATCTATGTGCTTGGGCGGGAGAGCTGTATCTGGAGTTGCACAATGGAACGTACACTACGCAAGCGCTGGTAAGGTACTTCATTTGGTCTTATATTAGACTATTTAGTTTTAAATAGTCTTTGTACTTCTGCTTCTCTTCTGTTACTTCGTTAATGATGATATTCCATCAGTCTGTTTCATCCTCACTTTCATATCCACTATATGGATATGATCATATCAAGTATAATATGTATGTTAAAGGTACAAAGTTTGCTTATTTTCAGCATGTATCATGTGTCCTGTGGATGCTATCAATGTAATTTAAAAAATATTGCTAAATATAAATGTGTTGTTTATATTTCGCTGCATCAAATGAAGCATCATTGAATTTGATCTGTGTGATCGAGACAGATCTTTGTATGAAAGTTTAAGTTAGTTTCTGTTAAGTGTAATTAATTATGGGAATTAATTTTTGTACATTGTGGTATAGTTTAAAATTTAAATTATTTGATGGGATGTGTAGATTTATTTTATCACACTGACATGTTGGTTAATACTTTTTATTGAAATAGTGTATTGTTAATTTGTGTATGGCATTATTGTTAATGAATACGTGCTGTCACTTTCTTAAAATGTTAACAGGTTTTTGTGGATGAAGGGAATCATGTCCTATAGTTGCACCATGTCTGATAGTTGCACCATGTCTTATAATTGCACCATGTCTGATAGTTGCACCATATCTTTTAGTTGCATCATATCTTATAGTTACACCATGTCTGATAATTGCACCATGTCTGATAGTTGCACCATGTCTGATAGTTGCACCATGTCAGTAATAGGTGGTCTAATGAAATTACAGCTGACATGATAAAGAGCACTCTCAGAGTCATCACTGAATGCACTTCCGACACTAACATCCAACATCTCCACGCTGAAACTGACACCCTTCCGCTTGTAAACCATCTCAAACTACACGCCTCTCAACTCAGACAAAAAGCCCAACATCACACACACCCACTCCATGATCTAACCGTAAACCCACAATGCTCAAGAAAGAAGAAAAGAACCATCTTCAATAATTAGGGTGGGAGACAAACAACAACAATATCAAGAGCACTAATCAGTTACTTCTCTGTCAGGTTTCTCGAAATGATTATTAAACTGTTGGACACAGGTGAAGAAATCCAACAGACAAAGTGAATCCATATTGCGTGATCTGGAAATACTTTCCTCTCTAGTGCTGCTGGTTCAAGAAAGTCAGATGGATGCGGATTCTGGGAAGATTGAGTTCAGTTATCCGAGCGGAGAACTGGAAAGAATGTGGAAACTCGTACTCCTCAATCAGTTTCACGATGTCCTTCCCGGCACTTCTATTAACATTGTATGTGACTTTTCTCTTCTAGTATCCATTGGACTTATTGTCAATGATTTTAGTACGTTGTTTCTAAGGCTCGAAATGGGTAGTAATCAAGATGAATGAATGAAATACTTCAAGATGATACGTCAAAATGAATGGAGGCGTTTTGTTCTAGAAAAGGTCTTGTTGGTGCATTTTGATGCATGTGCGTGTCGACGGCATGTGCATGTTGATGCATGTTGGTGCAAGTGCTGTTTTGGACCTTGGTGTACGTGTATGTTGATGATTTTCCATTACTTTCCTATGCAGATATGAAGTTACTTCAAATGAAATGGCTTCTTAACGCTCTATACAATGTTGGCTAATTTAAAAAAAATATGATCTTTCATTTTACTGTGAACTATTTAGAGTGCTGGGTTACACAAATATCTTTGAACCAATGAAGTGTAGTCAGTTAATACTCTCGGTGTCTCGCTGTGCCAGACAACAATCAGTGACTGTGATGCATTGTTTCTAGTATTGTATAGCTTTTATTTGCGATAAAGTGATCTTTTTAGATCATGTTATCGCTAAAAACAAAAAAAGTGGATAGATCTTTTGGTTCGACTTTAAATTTGTTTTTAACAATAGTTTAAACTCTGTGTTTTGTTGTTTAAGACACATTTCAGTTGCGTGTAATGTAAGTTTGTATTTTAGTCTTCTTTGTTGTTTCACTGTTGTTATAGGTTTACAAAGACGTGCACAAGTTCTATGAAGGTTAGATATTTGATTTGTTGTTTACTGTCATGTGCTTAACTTTTCAGTAAAAGTATTAAAAAATTTAAAATTTAGATATGGACTTCCGTGAATCATCAATCAAGGAATAGATAGCGGGAGTTTAGGAGGATCAGTCTTGAAGTTCGACTGGATATGTAAAATGTGTATATTTGAATAGATTTTGCTTTGTTGCATACAATGTTGTTCACTGGTTTAGTGAAAACCTCTTTGCAAATGTTGGGAACTTATACTGACGGTTCTTAAAAATTAAGCTAAGTTGTTACTGTTTGTCTTTCATATTTGAAATTATCTTTCAAATATAAATAAGGATGCAGTTCAACAAGCGTGTCTTTTGCTTGTAACGTTGAAGCATTGATGGTTTTCTTACACATGTATTACTTGTACTGTTGAAATATTTCTGTGTCTTATGCATGTATTGCCTATAATGTTGCAGCATTGAAATTTGCCATATGATAATGAGGTTTGTTATGTTCAATCATTGCTGCCTGTCTTATGCATATATTGCTTATGATGTTGAAGCATTTCTGCCTGTCTTAAGCGTATATTGCTTATAATGTTGAAGCATTTGTCTGTCTTATGCATGCATTGCTTGTAGTGTTGAAGCATGTTGCCTGTCTCATGCATGTATTGCTTATGTCTCTATTTTCAAGTATTGCTTATGATGTTAAAACATTTGTCTCTCTTGTGAAGTATGGCTTGTAATTCTGAATCGGTTCTGGCTTGCTTATGAAAGTATTGCTTGTAATGTTGAAGCATTTCTGCCTGTCTCATGCATGTATAGCTTGTAATGTTGAAGTAGTTCTGCCTGTCTGATGCAAGTATTACTGATTCTGTTGCAGATGTGCGGATTACTTCGTCTGTGCTCACGATGAAAGCCGCCCAATCACTGATGCAGGATCGGACGGTTAGCAAAGTAGTTCACTTTTATGTTGACGAATATATTTCTCAGTCGGAGCATTGTTGTTGTTAATGTTGCTTATAAATATTGCTTGATGATTAAATAGTTATTTCAGATTCAAGTTTATAATAGAATGATGGAGAGTATAAATTGTGTATAAGTTATTGTTTTCATCTGTTGTAATAATAGCATTATAACTGCTTTTGAAACCGTAGTATCTCCTTGCATTATGATGACATATTAAAAAATAAGTGTTATTTTGTGTTACAAATGTAAAATGCCTTGCTGTAAGAATTTAGTGTTTATGACCACTTGTACAGAAGTCTGGAAAATCTGCTGCTGTTCCGGTTCTTGTAAACACGTTGAGCTGGGAGAGACAGGAAGTGGTTTCTCTTGCCGCCAGTCAAGCCGCCACTGTCCCCAGCATCGCACATCATAAGTCTGCCACACAAACTGACAGCAATGGAAATACACTCGGTTAGTTTCGCTATCCCTTCATCATCATCAGCATTATTGCGCTGTCCTCGTAGTACAGTAATTGTTTTGTAGTTGTACATTTTATAAGAATATACTATAGTATTTTACTTAGGTTTGAAGTTTGATATTTGTATAGAAACTTCATGAGAGCTGTGTTTTTTGTAGAATGATGTTTATGCAGAGCGAGCGAGATTAGTGAAAAAGAAATCTTGATAGCGTTGAACAATGTATTTTAATTCTGTAAACGTCGCTGTAAACATACAGAGAAATACAAGTATAATTGTATTTCAATTCTTTTCTTGTTCAAGCCTCATTTATGGTCGGTATTTGTTTGTTTTTTGTCATTGACAGTTTGTTTAGGATGTGATTTATTGATTTTTGTGGTCCTTCATTAATGAATGTATAGTTTGTGTTTGTAAATGGATATAGTGCTGGTGAAGGCGCCGTCGTTTGGCTTCAAGAAGATTGAATCTATTGAAACTGATTTCCTGCCTGCCACCGCTCAACAGGTACTGCATGCGCTTCATACAGATGTCTCACATTCACTTTTAAATATTTATTTAACACTATCATTCACATAATATTAATCTTTATTATATTTTATTAGCATTACAACGTGTTAGTTTCGATGTTGGCGCATTTAAATAGAGATAATTTGAATTAAATTTAGAGTTAATTTGATTTTAGATTTTAGATTTTGTGTACGATTTAAGCTGATCATCAGTAATTTTATGATGGAAGTGCAGCTAAATGTATTTGAACTCGTTGTTGTATTTGATGGATTGTGTTTGTGTTCAGTTGTATCTTGTAAAAACTGCTGTATAGCCATCTTGCATAACCATCATGAGTTCTTGTATTTTATGTTTGTGTAGAATGGAAGTTTCATTCACCTGCAGAACGGCTTGGTGGATGCTGTGTTGGACATGAACGGCAGATTGATCAGACTCTCCGTAGCTGGCTCGCAAAGGTTTTACTCACATAGCTTTTTTGTGCTTTTAATAGTCAGTTCTATTTCTATTAAGTGGAAGGAAAGCGGAGTTTGAATCTGACTTGACTTTGCAATTTTTTGCAGAAACAAAGTGATTCTATTTAAGTTTGATTTCCTATTCCCTTTAAATAGTTTGCATTGTGAGATCGACATTGTTCATTCAAGTTTTTGTTGCCTTTCATCATCTTGTTACATTTTTGCAGGTGCATTGTGTTGTATTTGTTGTATTGCTAGTGGATCGATAAAGACTGCTTATTTGTTGCCAAGTATAATTATGTTCTATTTGCTCTGGCTAACTGAGTTTCAGTTTCAATTAGTAGTTTATGACACAGATATTCGTAGCCTAGATTGATTAACATTTACAATTAAGAGTTTGTTCGCTGTGTTTTCTTGTTTTTGTATTTACATATGTCGTTTATTGTAACATATATTTTTGCTTTAATTAATTTATTCATTTATTTATGTTTTATGGATAAGTAAAATTGAATGTTCTGTTCAATATAACTGCTACATAGGTTATGTAAATGCGAAGCATGACTTCAATATGAATGATAGTGTCTGCCTCTCATGTTTTGTTTAGGAATACTATTGCTTCAAATTCTTTCGGCAATCAGTTTGTGATATTTGACGATGTGCCAATGTACTGGGATGCATGGGATGTGATGGACTATCATCTAGAGACGAGGTAAGATTACAGTTTTGAATTGTTGACAAGATTTTTACGGGTACAAAAAGTTCTATATGCATGTGTTGTGTGGGAGAATTTGGTGCAGAACTGTAATTTCAAAGTCAGCATCATGCGTTGCACCCGTTATTCTTTTTCTGCTAAGTTGCCAACGTAGGAATCAGTATATATCAAGGGATTAACTTAAATCAATGGATCTAATGGATCATTTTAGAAAGTTGATAACAATATTTGCTCTGTTCTTCAGCGGCTTCTTTTCAAGCTTATGTATGGTGCAGTACAGTTAGATTTGTAGAGGCCTGTAGTCATATACTATAGATTAAAATGTTGAAAGAAGCTAAGCCAGGATTGACAAATGAAGCAATAACAAATTAAGGGTGGAACCAGGTAGGCTTACAGACTTATTGATAAATAAACTGAAATAGCTCGACAGTAAGCTATAAACATAAATGTACAGCTAATTTTTATTGTGTGCATTTATTTCGATACGAATTCATATGAACTAAAGTTTGACCGATCTAGAGAATAACTTTCTTTTGAGAAAGGGAGATCACTCCATTCCCAGTATGGGTTCGTGTAAACAAGGCATGGGGAATAAAAATCCAAGGCATAAAAATCTGAGTTCTTACGACCATGAGTCCTCAGAGTTAATCAAGTAAGCAAACAGACTGTGATTTGTATGAGGCGACTACTTGACATACATTTTATCTACTTTGGTGAAAGGTTTATCATGATAAAGGGCTGTTTATGATAAATGTTGCTTATGTTTTAGGAAGCCGGTGGTTGATCTGCTTAAACCTGCAGTTATTGTATCCAGCGGACCGGTTAGAGCTTCAGTCGAGGTATACTCACTCCTATGTTTCTTTTAGTTTGATTTCTGTGGAAATTGTGATAATTATTACTAAATAGATCAGTTCAATTTGTTGGAGTTTGTTTATTTTCATTTGAATTCTAGGTTGCGTTGAATTCTGCATTTGTTATTCTTTCATCTTCTTTTTAGAATTCTCGTCTTCTTTTTTGTAGAATCTTCTTTTCAGCTACAGCGTCTGATAGAATAAGTGTACCGCAGACGCATGTAGTTTATAATTCTTTCTTGCTTTTATATGAATCATTTTTGCAGACTTCACGACGAAACGTTAGCATTTTAGCAAATAATTTCTGATTAGTGACAAGTTCGGATTTTCTTGTAACCTTAACTTGATAGGTTAGAAACTCCAAGTGTTGTATCAATCAGTGTTGATCTACTTTGGCCGAGCAAGTTACGTCGATTTGTTCTTGTTACAGTCTTGTAGCTCCAGTGCACTGCACTTTATTGACAAAATTGATTTTAATCAATCAGCTTAATCGTTGTCAAGATTTCAGTCAAATAATGCTGTTTAGTTGTTCTAACTTGTAAATGGATGTATTATAATTTGTCCTTCCTGTTAGATTTTTGTAGAATGTGGTTTTGAAGGAAATATATAATGTTTTACTTGTTGAAGACATAGCAATTAATTCTAGTGCATTTGTTAGGTGTTGGTTAAAATCAGTGAGCAGAGCCATGTGAAGCAGCTCATCATTCTGGATGCCGGATGCCCGTATCTTCAATTCCAAACCGAGGTTGATAGTGATTTCATAATGTTTTGAATAGCTATTAACTTTCTATAGTTTAAACATTTTATATTTTATCAACGCAAGCTGTGTGTGTTACGAAATGGTACATTCTGTGGCCGGTGTGTTTTACACAAAGCTGTATGCTTGAAGCATTGGATTCAAAATGGGAGTGACATAGATGTTTAATGACAAGTGCAATCCTGAGTGCTGAAAATCCACATGAATGTGACATATGGAGAGAGAGAAGTTTCCTTGTTTCAGACCTCTAATTCTTCCTGACCAGAAAAAACTGATGTAAAATGTTGATGATGACATGACATGATGATGATGACGATGGTGCAAAATTATATAATGTAAAATTCACATTAATATATGTTGATCTAATTTATAACATTTAAGCATGATGAATTAATGTTATGCAGTATAGATGAAAGTTTGTCTTATCTGGTTGTTTGCTTTTATGTAGATGGCGATACTACAGTATATAACGTGTATATGGTTTCTAAGCAGAGATCCTTATTTCATATCTTGATCCTTATTTTGCCATGAGTACAATGTTATATCCCGTAGAATATCAAACTATTGTCCTAGATGTCAAGTGTTGGTTGGAGATTGCTTTCGTGAGTTGTATTGATTGAAAACATGCTTCGAAGCAGTGACAATCAGCCAGTTCAAAGCGCTGATAGTTCATCAGCTAAGTGAAGTACATATCACTGTCCAGCTCAGTTAGTGAACATCATTCAAACTGCTAGACATAGTCTGGATTGCCCCACAACACATTCGGCACATTTGTTCTTAAGCCTTTCTTCGTTGTGTTGAGTTCGTGCTTTCCCGTGTGCTACAGTTCTGTTATGTTTTCTCTGAACAGGTGGATTGGCATGAAAGCCACAAGTTTCTGAAAGCTGAGTTTACATTGGACATAAAGAGTCATGAGGCAACGTACGAGATACAGTTTGGACATCTGCGACGTCCGACACATTTCAACACGTCTTGGGATTGGGCCAAGTTTGAGGTTCAATTCATTTCAATTTAATTAGTATAATAATTCGCAGTGTGGATGACTTTTGAATGGTATTATGTAATAAAGTAAACTTAAAAATATAGCATTGAAATCTTAAATTGATTAAATCTTTAACATTTGTGTGGTGCATACTCTTCTGGTGTTTCAGCTCTTTTAATATCTTGTGTAATATGATGATTATAAGAAATTTGTTGATTATCTGATCCATTCGTACATGCAGAATGTGAAGTAAGATCATGATGGCTAAGTTGCAATATATTAGCAATTTTTTATATTAGCAATTTTTGTTGCATTTCATAAAACTTGTGTTAACATTTAATTTTTCCGCAAGTTATGACGAGCAACATTACGATCTTATATGTTATTGAACATTATCTATATTAGACTGCTTATTGTACAGTTGTATATATGACATCTTCACTTTGTTGGATTGGTAGCTGTAACTGTAACTGTTATTTTATTGTTTGCTGAAGCCGAGCGCTTTTAAGTGTATTGCGTTAACTTGGCCACTTAGATGTCAATAATGTATATAATTTCATACAATAACAATTAGTTGTATATAGGTAAACAAGAGTAAGGTATAGTGCTATGTAAGTAAATATTAGTAAGGAGCATTGGTATATAAGTAAATATTAGTAAGGTATAGTGGTTTATAAGTATATAGTAAAGTGTATACTGGTAAGTTCAGTTGAGAATTCAGTCTTGACTTACATGTGACATTATATAATGATTATTGTAATGCTGAGTTCGTTTTGTTTCTGCGGTTATGTTTTAGCTGATGTAATGTTTAGGTGTGTGGTCACAAATGGGCCGGTCTGAATCTGTATGACATGGTGTTTAGGTGTGCGGTTACAAAGGGCGGATCTGAATGTGTATATGACATGGTGTTTAGGTGTGTGGTCACAAATAGGCAGATCTAAATGTGTATGACATGGTGTTTAGGTGTGCGGTCACAAATGGGCCGATTTGTCTGAGTACGACTGCGGAGTGTCTGTGTTGAATGACTCGAAGTACGGCTGGTCTTGCATCAATAATGTCCTCCGTCTTTCTCTGTAAGTATAATACACATACACAGTACACATGCACAGACATGCAAGCAAACATGCATACAGATGTGCATGCAAACGTGCATACAGATGTGCAAACAAGCATGCATACAGATGTGCAAACAAGCATGCACACGGATATGCAAGCAAACATGCATACGGATGTGCAAGCAAACATGCTTATGAACAAGCACACTAAACTGATTTATACCTGGGAGAAATATTTCAAATACGTCCCCATTGACTTGTAGCATTGATTTAACAGTTTTGATATCAATAAAAATGAATTGATAATTGACAGGTCTTATATATAATATAATTTTTATGATCTGATTCATTGTTTTCATTAATTGAAGTTTACTTTGGAAATAGTTCTGAAATTAAGATTTTCATCAAGTAATGTTTGTTGTTTTATTTATGTGTCTAGTTTTAATCCGATTGCATTGTTTTATCGGATAATTTATAACAAAAACATGAAATCATCATGTATACTGAAAAGGACATGCGATGAGCTTATCGAGAGGAAGGCATCCCAGCATATAGATTTTTATGACTTAAAATGCAGTGTGATGCTTGCTTTTGTGTGGTTTATCTATTTGAGCAGGGATCATACTTCACGACATCTTTGTTCCGATGAAAAACACTTTAAATTGCGAACGAGAATGATTTATGCCAGGACTGAGAGAGTCTCCTAGCATTTATTAGGAAATAATTCTACATGGCAGTTATTTGATTTCATAATTGTGCAAACTTTGCACTCTCTTTTTGGCAGAAAATAGAACCTGCATGCAGTTTTGTCATATAAATGAATCGATATGATAAATGATTTGCTTATTTGTTTATTAGTTTGCGGTCTCCAAAGTCTCCCGACGAAGTGGCTGACATGGGGCTGCATAGTTTTACGTACGCAGTCATGCCACATGCAGGTAAACACTGTGTAGACTTTGGTAATATACCAAATTATCTGTGAGCTGTCAAACATAATAAATAGTTCATGCTTTTTAATTACTTGCTTGCTACAAATTGTTCTATGATCATCATCATTGGCATTTATCGTTCAGGATGGAATTGTCTGCAATTAGCACTAGGGCTGATTGAAGTGGGTTGATGTTACCAGAATGCTTCCCTCTGTAATAACAAGAGAATTGTTGACAAGATTGTTCATGGCAATTAAGCTTTCCAGAGCTTATGCAGTATCAATTTAATTTTTTTCCGAAGCAAAGGTTCGCAGCCGGATGGCCTTCATGATGCTAACAGTCAATTTGCTAGCCTTGTCACAGACAAGGTAAAACAAGGTGCGTCTATTGTACAATGTACAGCCCAACATCACTAGGCATAGCCTGACATTACTAAGCATAATTAATGATGCTATGTGTATTATTATATATGTTATGCTACAAATGACATATAATCATTTGTTCTATGCAGACTCGTGATTACTGTTGTTGTTTTTATGTACCTCTCTTTGACTGGGATACCTTGCCCAAGTAGCAAGACTCAGTTTAAGAGTTTTGCTGTGATTCTGTAGCCAATGCGGTAATCCTGGAGTTGAACCTCGACCGGTTTGTACAGCTAGATTGTTAGAGATGCATGCTAACCACTGGGCCACACAGCAGGCCTCTCATTGGGTTTAGTTTCACTTTTCTGATCTAGCCGGGTTAATTTGAGCTATGTGAAATTTTGCTTGTACTGTACAATTATAGTGCACATGAGTTTATGCTATTGATTATTATTGACTCAGGTGAAGCAGGTAACCTGCCTTGTTACATGACCACACTTCATGCATGTTGTCTGTGATGCAGGTACATTCCAGTCTGCAGGTGTTATCCAGGCGGCTTATAATCTAAATAATCGCATGCCTGTTTTTGAGGTGCCAACTGATGTGAAAGATCAAAGCTTTCTCTCCGTAGACAATCCGGCCATCATTGTTGAAGCATTGAAATTGGTGAGCTGTTAAATTGATGTTGAATTGATGTCTATAAATGATGCAGTCAGTCGTAGCCTTGCAATACAGGAAGAGACGTTGTCATTATCATCTTCATTTATCCTTCACGCTGACATGGTCTACAATTTGAGCTCATTCTTACTTAAGTTAGAACATGTGGGTTGCATGTTATCAAAAATCTTTCCCTCGTAATTAGTAGAGAATTGTTGACAAGCGTAGTCATGGTGATTAAACTCTGCTGAGCAGATGACTGCTTGGAATTTTGTCTGAAGTAGTGTTCTTACAGCCGGATGCCCTTCCTGACGTAACAGTCTCGCTGCTGACCTTGATGAGCACATGGAGGAACGTTACGAGTGTATTGTAAATTCTGGTACTCCCATTTTATGTCATATTATATCAGTATTTGCAGCTGTATGGTTATGAAGGCCAAAGTCGTGTGTGGTGGAGAAATGTGTGCGTAGTCGTGCATGTTGAAGTCATGTGTGGCGCAGAAATGTGTGCGTAGTCGTGCATGTTGAAATCGTGTGTGACGCAGAAATGTGCGGTTAGTCGCGCATGATGAAATCATGTGTGCAAGAGTCATTTAGGTCGGAGTTATGCCAGATAGAGTCTTGCAAGTTAAGAGTCGAGTCTTGTAGGCTAGAATCGTGATTATTACTCGTGCATTATAGAGTCATGTCTTTCAGAGTTTGTGTGCTAGAGTCTTTTGTACCGGAGTGAGTTGTGTTAGAGATTTGTGTGTAGATGAGCGTTAGAGTCCTGACTCGCTGCACATCATTTCGTACATGCGTAAAGAACACATTGATTACGTTGTACTGCCCGACATCAACCAAAAAATTACTAAATCATTTGACATCAGTTTTCTGTGTCAGCAGGGCTTAGACTTTTCATACAGTTTACTACATTTTTCTTTCCTCTTTAGCCACAAAGGGCTTTTATGTGTAATTCATTCTCTGCTCTAATCTCTAATTTTTCATTGTAATAAGTGAAAAATAGCAAATAAATGTTGTTGTACATAAGTTGTTGTTGCTGTGCTAACTAGGCTGAAGATCGGAGCAATGTTCTGGTACTGCGACTGTATGAATCGTACGGAGGACACGCCACGGCTAATGTCAAGTTATCACTGCCTGCTAAGTCGTACCAACTGTAAGTTTGTAAAATATTTAAAAATATTTCCAATTACCTCGTGATGTCGTAACAAAATAATAACTTTTGTTGACATATTGTCTTCTTAATGATGTAGTTTTGAGATTCGCATTCAGTTTAAAGCCAACAAGTATTTTGTTTGCTGCTAGGTAGGTTGAGATGTTTTACCAAAGTTAAACTTGTATAATCTAAAGTTTGAAGAATGGATTAAATGTAAAAGGTGATAGAAATGCATTTGTCTGAGTAATAATTCGCATGTTCTTATGGTAATTGTAATATAATCTGTGAAATATATTCAGCTACCATGGATGTTTTTTTTTCTGTAACGGATCTATTCTTTTGGCGGGTTTTTACGCAGTTTTATTTTGATGTAGATATTGTTAATGAGCACTTCTGAAACAGCACGGGCCTTTATACTTCTTGACGTCCAATGAAAATTATTATGAAGAATGCATGCCAATCATATGTTTTAGACTGCATAGTATTAAAACCCTGTGCTGTTTAAGGTGCATGTACATTGCATATAGATACATCTCTCTTATGGTTTGTTTTTGTGTGTGCAGATGTGATATCTTGGAGAGACCGATAAGTTCTGACAAGGATATCTCTTCCAAGGCGACCAACAGTTTTCAAGTCAAGTTTCGACCGTTCGAGATTAAATCCGTTCTCATCAATCTATAGCTTGATATTTCTCGGCTCTTGCGGAAAAGTTGCCAAGCGTTGTCTAAGTTTAATTCAGTCAAGAATATTATTGTGATTAATGTTACAACATATTTTTAAAATCAGGTATCATGATTAGGATATATGAACTAGTATTAGATTGTTTTGCAATATAGAATCATGTGCTGTGTGTCGTAATGCTGAAATTTAAATGTGCGTAATATGTAGATTTATTCGAATGTATTCAGTTGAAAAGAAAAACTTGTGCTGTTGTTCTATAAATTATGGAAGGTGTTTACTTGTGAGAGTTCCTTTGTTTATTTATGGTGTAGTAATAACTGAGCTAAAAACAGTGATGTTTACTAATTATGTAAGAATAAATGAGTTAAAATACAGTGACTGTTGGTGGTTTAATGTGAAATATAAATCTGTTCGTACTGTAGAAGCATTGACCACATTGAAGCACAATATCATTGTTGATTTTTGCTAAATATAGATTCATCTTTATAAAACAACTAAGAAAATAAGCATAAACCAGAGAATATGATCACATTCTGAATATTTCAATGTATTGCCTCAAGTGATTCGTAAACTTTGATAGACGGCGTAAGCTGATTGGTTTATTGCTTCGAAGTAACTCTCTCCATTGGTCTGACTCGATATTCTACTGCCAGTCTAATAAACATAAATATATTATTAAAGATGACACTTTCTGTGAAATTTCATTGTTTCATGGCAGCTAGTTTTTCAAAGTGATAGAACACTGAAACTGATTGGTTCATAAACTTTCCCCTATTTGTTGATAAATTTGATTCTCTTGATAGCCTCTCTCTCGCAAATAACGAATACTTCAGCATCCAATTATCTCTATTATTCCCAATGATGGGGGTTTGTATGATGTGGTATAAAAAATCCTGCTTCCCTGTATTTTTTCTTCATATCAATTACATTTGAGAAGGCCTTATGTGTAGTCAGAACAAACTCAAAATTGAAGCAATTGGGAGACGCGTGTTCGAAATTTGTAACGATATCTATACTGAGCAAGTATATATTTTTGTAATTAAATGCAATGTTTCTTCATAATAGTTAAGTACAAATTAATTACATAATTCAAGGTAAGAGTTTATAAGGATACAAGTAAGTTGGGTTTGAACTTTGAAGAATTCAAAGTAAAATATGTGCTAGAGTTCAAAATAGGGCCAGGGTTAGAGATCGGACAACTTTCCATTTCTAGTGATTATGTAATTATTTTAATATTTAATTATATACTGTAATATCAAAGTATTAAAATTGATTACATGTCCTCCATCATTGAGTCTAATTTGACTGTAAATACTAAGTTCTTCACAATTGACGCTAATATGATTAAATAATACTGGGAAGTAGGATTGTATGTCATACCCGGCTTGAAATAATTTAGTGTATACAAAAATTACATTTGCATCAATCATGTGAATATCTTTATCTAGGTCTATATTAACCACTTCAATTCCAGCGTGCACTTAGGCTTCTTGTGTTCCTCAACACGCTCTGCCAGTAAAGCAGTGAGATCGATGACGACAGGAAGGACTCCACTTTTTCCACTGTCATAGTACCACTAACATGGTACCAGAGGTGTTTGGTCCCAATGAGTGTTTACATGACCATGCACACTTCGACAAAATGGAAATGATAGGTGAAACAACTTCACTAAAAAGCAGAAGAATAACTAAATCATTTAAACTAAGCATGTCTTGCATTTATAAAATGATTTTTGAAAATGCAAAATGAACTGCTGAAGTGGAAGCTGAACTCGGATGGAAATTACATTCTTTTTGTCAGAAGACGACATGACATTATGTTGAATAATTATACTGTGAATGGAGATCATGAAAAGCACTGAGCAGATGATATAATGAATATACGGTAAGAATACTGTGTCAAATTTTAAACAGTTTGAGAAACTCGTAATCAGCGCTGCCACTCATCTTCTCTGACTAGCCTAGTCTTTTTGGGGTCAACTAGTCGCCTAGACTTGCTTTTTGAGACGACAACAATTAGTCTTTTCCGAGTTTTTTGCAAATGATAATATGTCAGCACATATGTCTTGTCAGCATAATATTGAAAGATCTACTTGCACATTGACGACATCATTCATTTAATATAGAGATTGCATTTTAGCTTAATTAGTTTCTTTCAATAACACTGTAAATTTACCTTGCATGAAGGTATGTACCTTCAAAGAATTACCAGAAACTATTTTATACAAGATATAGCGGTGATGGAGTCGATCGAGGCATTTTTCTCAAGGCAAGGCATGGCCAAGGCATTATACTTTTCACCATGGCTCAACGCAAGACAATTAAATTAATTCATTTTCAGACCAATATAGAGTAAGGTTCACATCTGCGCCATCTGTCGAATGAATGTAAAGTGATGTTAACAGATTCACCATCTGTCGAATGAATATAAAGTAATGTTCACAGCTGCGCCATCTGTCGAATTAAAATGAGTTAATGATCTTCATTGCGCCATCTGTCGAATGAATATAGAGTAATGTTAATAGCTGCGCCATCTACCGAATGAATATAAATTAATTATCACTGCTGCACCACCTGTCGATTGATCGTAAAGTAATGTAATGTTCTCAGCTGCGCCATCTGTCGAATTAATATGAATTAATGATAATCACTTTGCCATCTGCCGAATTAATATAAAGTAATGTAAACATGCGCCATCTATCGATTATATAATTATTATATTATATCAGCACTGTTTTTTTACAGAACATTAAACGTTTCAGAACTTACATGTCACATAATATAACGGAAACAAGTACGGTAGCCAAACTGAACAAATAGTTCAATTTCACTTAAGTAGTAGTATTTAATTTTTCCAACAATTACAACAAACAATATATAAACACAATAACGAGTTAAACTGTAAAAAAAACCTCAATAAATTATGCAATTATAAATTATGATAAAATGCAGTTTATTAAAATAGCTGCACTGATGCCTGCATGCTCTGGGCAAAAATTAACATGTTTAAAATCGTAATACTAGCAGAGTTGTGGTCTCGAGACCTCGGTCTTGGTCTCGAGGCGGTCTCGAGACC
>JAQFYQ010000573.1:0-16366 GCA_034694885.1 Buchholzia appendiculata | reverse complement strand
GAGAGAGATAGAGTAAACGTGCAATTTGAATTGATAAAACCGTGCTAAACGATATTTAAAACATATAGATAAAACATATTATCGTCAAAACAAATGCAATACGGTAATAAAACATAAATTCACATGAGCATCGACTAATTGCATTAAATAGCAATGCGTAAATCACCAACTGCAGGTCAAAGTAATTAGCATTTAGTGAAAGCTAAATATATGCAAACATGTTTAGATTTAGATTTTATGAAATAGTTTCACGAAATGGCTTTCAGTATATTTATTCAGAAGAACTGGAATAACTTGTACTCAGTGTTTCGGCTCCAAAAGTTCAAACTCTACTTCATCAGAACCTCTCTCACCATTCATTATTTTGATTGAGCGTATTTGGTTTGAATGTATAGTTTGATTCGTTTACGCTATTTTTGTTCGATCTTAACGACAAGACTAAATCATATTTCAATTAATCAATATAAATTTTTCGACTCACCAGATTCATATCAGCAGCGAATTCACCATCCATGATCAAATTGGACGAACGAATCAGTGGGACAGAGCAAGAAAAGTGATCGTCTTCCTGTAATTTAGAGATTGCAGGCATTTCCCTGATTGAAGTGATTTAAGCCAAACAAATCCGCTTAAAGAGAACCTTACGCCATTCTAAACCTACAGTATAATCATGCAGAGTATAATGGCGTCTCTGTGCCTACTGCTGCTTTACAAGATTAGTTTCTGCTAGGAACTGCATCAGATATTTGAGCTTTCTGAAACAACTTCATTTTACGGGTTTTGAATATATGTATCGTGGAAGCGGCCGGTAGGGTCATTTATCGAGCGATCTCAAAGCAGCCGATGACGCCAGATTCTTGAATTTTGAGAGAATTGTGAATCTTGTTTCATCCTTTGGGAAGACAAGGTTTTGTAGTTTTCTTGCCCAATCTATGAGCGAGACATTTCATGAAGATTTTATATACTTAAGTCGTATGTAGAGATAACTGTAAAGCTTTTAAAATCCACACTTGCATTGTCATTGTGCGAAATTATTAACACAGGATTTTCAAAAGCATCTATAATGCATCAAATTATAGGGCTCTTAAAATTAAGACGGTCAATCGTACGAGATTCGACAAAAATGAGAACTTACGCAAAAGAATAAAAACTTAATTGTAGCAGGTTAATGCTCAATTTAAACCAAAAAAGTTAAGCAAAATAAAATATGTAAATGATTTTAATATTGAATTGATTAGAACGATATTACTGAACAAATATTCTGAATTATTTAATTCACGCAACACGCAACCAGACGCAAGGTGCCATTAAGATCATTTGACGGATATTAACTAAACCACATAATGCAAAGAAACTCCAATGACATGAGAACAATTCAGAACTGACATTACGAGATTTTCAAATATATGTTCTGCAAAGTTAGATATAAGTCCGCGTATCTTAAGCTACCCGACAAAATAACCAGTTAAGCTTTGTGTACACTTAATTTCGTTGCACTAAATGTTACTTAAAATTTCATTTGTGATTATTATCTGATTCCAGTGTTGATGTCGAATCAAATACAAAGTAGTATATGCAGAATTGTTTCACCAAACCATGCCAAGCCACCAGGATAAGATCCTGCACGCAAAATAAGTGTTCTTTACATTATTTGTCTCTACACGAGGTCATGCCGAGACAATTTTCTCTTCAGTCAATAATAATGCTCCAGGTTATAGAGCTGATTTCTTCAACTTGCAGATTCTTCCTTTTCAGCTGTCAGCGGATAATCCTTGATTAATATTCAGAACGCTGAAACATTAACAGATGTACAATATAAATACTTAGAATAGTAGTATACATTTCAACAATCTAGTATAAATCAATATTAATGAAGCCATGTTGGATAACTAACCAGATATCAATTATTATACTTAATAATGAAATGATGTAATTAAGTTTCGCTCTTAGTAAAATTATCCACAAAAAATCTGAAAGTAATTCTGTGGTCGCTATCAACAAATAATTGAAATTTCATCTCTTTTTTGAACAAATTAGCCAAATCCGCACTCGTTAACATTGTAGCAATGATAATTAAATGCTATATGATATGCTTAAACAGGTTATATTGGATATTGATTTTCTTTCCATATACAGTATTAATTTGAAGCATGTACACTAACAGATAATTCATTAAATCTAGTTTTTTTACATTTCATCCGATACATTTTAAACGAGAGATAGCATACGTCTTTCAAAATATACCATGCAATTATTTACACTGATTACGATTTATAAATAAAACTATTGCTTGTGGTGTTTATTTTAAAATAAACTGGTCTGAAATAATTATAGACCTTGATATAAAGCTACTAACATTTACGCTGGTGTTTGCAGAGGTAACTGAACGGGATTATCAGACTGGCTATAGCCACACAGGGCAAACAGTTAGGTCACACCACTGGCAATGTCAACTAACAACAACATTTAATTAAAATTGGGTAATATCCAATTGTCATCACTACACTATTTGTCGTCAATCCATACTTTGTGCCAATCCACTTGACAGTGGCTAAGATCATCAAATTGAAAGGTCTGGGAATCTGAAAGGTATTCATTTTTATTTAAAACTCTGAGAGATCTAATGAAATATTCTGTCACATGCATGATTCTGAAGCTGAACGAATTGATATTGGAGTCAGATGCTTAGATACATGTCATGACGATGATTGAGTAACATCTACATGTTAATTGCGATATCGAATAATAAAGAAGTAAAACGTCACGAGTAAGCGTGGAATATAAAGCTTTGACCGCGAACAATTAGTGATTCGGGGTTCGATACCTGAATTTGACGCTTTTTGCTCTGATTATGCTCAAAGCCAAGGTTTAATTATAGGCCCAAAGCATCCATCTATAACAGCAGTATTGAATAATAAACAGACTACACTTTTCACTCATCCTACTTACACAGGACTTTTCTCCACAGCGTCCAGAAATGCAGCAGTATTGCCCGACTCTGCATCCCCCTTGTTCCTTGCAATGGTCTGGGCCTGCTTGAATGCACACCGAACCGTCATCTATGTAGTCAGGACATTCTGCAATAGAAACACATCAGTGTAATTATTGTCAGGGAAATACTAAAAATACTCGTCAACTTCCAAGCAAATCATTTTAGGTCTATTTGATTTGAATATAGATTTATACATTGAAGTTTGAATTTTGAGAGAAAATTGTCTACTGCTGATATACGATTAACAAAGTATAATATTTATTTATCATTTATAAAACTGGTATGGAGTTGTTTAAATGAAATTTTACGTATTAAAATATTTTTTAAATCCTAACTATTGTATTACATTTTATAACTGTTCTTCTACAGTTTCCTTTTCAGGTATTTTCTTATTGTTTTCGCAAATTGCTCATTGACCAGATATTTATTGTTGCAAGTCAACGCCATAATTATGACAATTGTGAGAACTGTAGACTATAAAATAATTCCCATTATATACATATCATTGTGTCAGGTGGCACAATCATTAGTATCAAATATACATCCGAATGAAAAGTTTGAAAAAAAACACAAAATATATTACAAATGAATTTCATTGACACATTTAACCGAGTTATGTTTCAAATTATTTTATTTGTCGCGGTTCGGGTGTGGGTCGGGTCAGAAAGATCATGGATCGAGTGGGGTCAGGATATGTTGACTGACCCGCGGGCCGAGTCAGGTGCTCAATGAGTCAAGTCGGGTCAGGGAGTCCTTATGGATCGGGTCGGGTGCAAAAAAGTAGCCCACGTCCAACTCTTCAGTACCCTACTCCAGAACGGGCCATTTGTCACATCTTCTTGAAAGCTTTCATGATCATCACCATCGTATTGCTACATGGTATTATTCATGTAATTGACATAATGGAAAATCTGCGTTTTCGAATCAATTATTTCTGAAACATACCAGGATCCTTGCATATTGTCGTGCAACCCCATTTACAACACTTCTGATCGTCTGGACAACTGTAGTCTCCAGGACACCCAGCTATGCAGGTAGTGATGGTTCCTTTTGGTGCAACGGGACATCGTCCAGGCTTTGACAGCTCTGGGCACAAAAGTTGACAAGACATTTAAAGAATTATCATTGACTATACAAAGACGCACCTCGAAATCGGGAATGATTAATACAAATATTTGATTAATTTAAAGAAACGTATGAAACATTTGTTACAATACTGGACTTAAAAAAAACTTAGGCGATGGTTGTGCTGAAACTGTGCCATCCCTAACTGCACCAAGAAGTTCCGAGTACAAATAAATGTACACATTGAGTAGGGTACAGAGAAAAACAAGTAATGTGCATGGTTTATTACAAGAGGATGCACACACAATTGTCCATACTAGAAGGAAAGTGCAAGCGAGAATGAGATGTATAAATTGACATCGCCGGACAACATCATAATGTGGACGAAACTTGATGGATGAAATCACTCCACCCGAAGGCAAGTCCTAGCGATAATTATTTGTCTAGCGGGTTATTTTAACCACCGATCCAGTAGGTCAGATGAGCACGGATGGGCGCCCAATGTTCCATCCCGTACAGGTGATGTACAGCATCACAGGGGTTCCTGTCGATTATAATCAGCCGCAGTTGGGAGTTGAACTCTCAATATTTGAACTTGTGAACACTACCGACTGACCTATCCAGTCACTCCGGTCACTTGATGCACATAAGTAAGTAAAAAATGGCAACAGAAGACAAAAAAGAGACATTTACAGTTGTAAACCTTCGTTTAGAAGATGCCAATGATAATGTACTCACCTACGCTGTTTGCGTTAAATATGAACACTAGAATCGTCGCGAACACAGTCACTGTTGAAGGTCAAGACATAGTGAAACTTGAGTTGTTCAATTGTGCACTTTAGAGATGAATCGCCGATCTGCAACATGCATCAGATATCTGAATAATGTGAACGAGAAGCGCAAAGAGTGCACGTGAATGACGGAAAATGTTGAGGTAGGGGCAGAACTTCTTAAATCAACAGAGGCGCACAGATTACAGCTCGAAACACTGATCATTCACATCTCCTTGTTACTAATACACGTGATATATTAAGACATGTAAATTTTGCACCAGTTGCTATCAACAGTTTCATTGTCAATTACAATTTGATTTTTGTTATTTTATTTTAGTCTCAAATTTTATTGTCGACCTCGTTATGTTAATAGTAAATTCATCTACAACTATAAGCTTAATAATTGAACTCGTATTATGATTACAGTAAGATCAAGAGGCTTGATCTCAATGAGGCAGGCCCAGTGAGATCAAGATCTATGATAGACTCGTAGCGTTCATAAATGTGCTCGTCATGACCAGCTATGAGATTGTTATTGAAGTGACAGGTATTGGACCACTGAGGATTTCCTTCCCAGCTACACCAAGGGCCTTAGACGCATCACACGTTAAAAACTTCAAAAGTCCTCTTGCATGACTTGTAAAAGGCTCAGAATACTGCGCCGACCAGAAAGGTCAGTCGGTAGCGTTCTCGCCTCTCGCAGTAAAGGCCGTTTCACATTAGACCGGAGTTACACCGGCGGCACGTCGGCGGCTCAAAAATATGCTCTGAGGTCTCATGACCACAGAGCATATTTTTGACCCACCGACGTGCCACTGGTGTTAGAAACCGGCCTAATGGGAAACGGCCCTAACAAAGTTAAGAATTCGTCTCCCTGCTGACGCTGATTGCCTTCGGTAGCCATCCCGGGAAAATTGTTAACACTCCATTGTCTGTACGAGAAGAATCTTTGGCCGTTCACTCGCGTGAACTTGGCAAGGTCCTAATGAGCTGACGGAATGAATTTCAATTTCCAGTTAATAGTTGAGCTTAGTCATAAGTAAGTAGCAGTGGACAGAACCTGTCTCCATGCCAATGGATTTAGAGCCATGCCGATGACACCGATACTAGGTAAATATAAGGCACTTAGGATCAGTGATGTCATTGGCCGTGATGCCTTACCTCAAGGTTGCCTTGAGCCGTTTACTGCATTGCATTGACCGATTTTCCAAATGTCTTTCCGTGCCTTGGCCTTGGAATAAATGCTTTGCCTTGCCTTGGCTTGGCCTTGGAAAAATGCCTTGACTATTTCAAGAAATTTATGCATTGGCATGCCTTGAAAAATCCTAAATATGTTAAAAATTTGCTTAAAAATTAGCTGAAATAATATCGTGTACAATATAAAATATTGACCAAATTCAATTTAAGATGTAAATATATAACTATAACATTTCATATAACATTTGATTTACATCACTTCATACACTATTACATCAGGCTGTAATTAGTAAACACTTCACAGTATTTATGTATTTCCTTTGCCAGCTTATAAGTTCATAACTCACTTTCACGCTACATCACTGTTTACGATGCATCTATTTTTTACATTTACTCTGTGCATTCTGATATATCACACATTTGTTCGTTTTGCAACTCGACCAAACTTGATATCCACGACAAATAAACTTACACGACCATTACTTCATACCTGTTTAAATTCGAATTCACTTCAAAGCTTCGACTTCAAGATTCGAAAAGCGACAGACGTTTCTCACAACAAGACGAGGCAAGGTAGGCTATTTAAAGAGCGGTGAATGTTGGATGACAATCAAAGCAATGGCCATCAACCCTGAATGTACACAAATGTTTCTCATAACATAATAGAAAACAACTTTGTTTACGGTATCTGGCCGAGCATTGGTCCTCATTGCTCTCATTCTTTGAAAACTATTTCATTGCGATCTGAAGAAACGCATTGTACCTGGCAGTACCATGCCACGTAAAAGCATTGTAAGAATGAAACTATTGCAGATTGTGTGGTGAGTCAGGATGGGTGCGCAGAATCAATTGGAATCAGGAGATTTCAATTTCCAGTCAACGTTTTTCTGAACGGCTGGAAATAGTCCACTTTGGACTGACTGTAAATTATCTCCCTAATTACGATGCTCAAGACTTGCTTCAACTAAACAATTATGCACATCGATGCCTCGCATTGAACTGTGTTGCACATTACTCAGAGGCGTATTTAAGAGGGAAGTATGGGTTCAGCACCCCCCACACCTGGAATGGCTCGAAAAATGTTGCTAAAATGCAGAATATTTTTTAATATTTTCATTAAAAAGGCCGTTAAAAATTTGCTGAACGCCAACCCATCCCAGATGAATATTTTTTAAAAAGGTACTTTAGATATCTTGGAAGTCAAAACATCCTAAAAAATTTATTTTAGCCTCGGGCCTGACATCATTATTTTGTACAATTTTATTTAACAGCTTCGTTTATGTGGATTATCTACGGAAGAAAAAATGCAATTGTTCTTGTTGGAAAGCTAAGTTAACAAGTTTGTGTATATTTTATTATATATAATCTTTATTCTGAATATCATAATGTAATTACCTATCGTGGACTTACACGAATATATTACGTGAACATTACGAAATTTCCTTGTACACTCTTTGCTGCTTTAAGTCGTTCACGAAAAGTTGAGGGCATTAACTCCCGCCCTAGCAAAGTTTGCATTGCACTAAGGAATCCTGCGGAAAAATTTCCACACGAGTGCAGACGAAAATAGTAATCTGTAAAAACTGGACCAATTTTTGCACGATTCTTCGATTCATCACATACTGGGCTATTTCGAATCTAGACAACAATTCCAGTATGATGTGTACCATCTATTTGTGTAGACGCAAAGCGGCAACACTTGTCCAAAAATCAGGATAATAGATTTGCTGTGACTGGAGATATATATTTCAAATATACGTATACAAGTAAAACATTGAAATATGTTATCTACTAAAAAGCATACTATTCAATGGATTTAGATGTTTCTATTATAATTGTCTGATAGAAGTGACATTAAAAGTCTTCTACATTAAACTAAATTAAGCTAGCTTTGGCCCTTTATTTCATCCAATCTTCACAGTACCTCTTAATGAAACAAAGGCAGAAGATTGATTTCAATGAGAATCAAATATATGAGTTCAACAATAAATTCAGCGGTCTACTCAATAATTTGCTGAAATAAAAACCTGTCATACATACTGAAGATTGAATTTTCTAATTTTCAAGGTCGATCCGACGTGATCGGCCCAACTGTCGCATCATGTGGGCACCATATTAGTGACAATTTTTCAAAATTTGAATATAAATTTTAAAATTTATATGATTAAATTCGTGATGCTAAGTTAAAAGGCAGACGGGTGACAGTTAGAATCTTGCTCTACCTGTACTCCATTTGTTCCCAGTAACGGACACCAACGAAGACTACGATCAAAATTTTATGCAAGAAAATATCTAATTAAATCATCCATCTAGTCACAACTCAATCATTAGCATTCTACTGTGTCTTGTTGACAATTCTCATAACATACATGTCAACATTAACATCATGAATAATTCGGTTGAAATAATACCTTTAATACTTTCTAATTTTTATACGTTTCAATAATTGTATAATAATAATAATAATAATCCTGTTTAATGTGATTGGAAAATAATAGTAATAATACTGAATAGTAATAATAATAATAATAATAATAGTAATAATAGTAATAATAGTAGTAATACTGTTTGAATTGACTTATTCGTCCAGGCTCGTGAAGTCTGATAGACTGTTAACATTGCACTTTGTTTGATGTACAATAAAAGAGCTGTATCAATATCAAATTAAGCTAAATTGTCACGCCTCTGTGCAGAAGAATAAAATTACTATTTTCCGAATTTTGCTGAATTTGAAAGGTCAACCTCCAGTTTAGTACAATGTATAAGAAACTGCTAGGGTTAAGGTAGGGTTATGGTTGAGGCTAGGGTTATAAGTGGGTTTTGGTTGTGGTTAGTGTTTTATTTGGTCGTATGGAACATTTTGCCAGCCTTAAAATCCAACATTTAAAACTTGTTTTCATTAATTTTTTTTGAACGCGTGCCTATTAATTTTTTCCTATTAGTGCACTAAACTGGAGGAGAACCATTTTGAATGTTGCGTATTTGTTTTTTATAACAAACATTTACTCTATCAAGATTTTCTGAATGTTATAAATGTATGCAGTATAAATGCAATTATGCTGAATGTGCCTTCTATGTGTTAGCATGACACTAGTGCTTCACAGCAAAAATATGGTGTCACTATTTGTACGCCAACTGCTCCAACAGTGCACCGACAGTGCGCCGACAATGCTCTGACAGTGCGCCGACTAGCCTATGATAGGAACCCTAACCCTAACTTAACCTGTGATCATAATCCTGTTCAAAACCGAGCTCAATCAAACTCTACATTGAATCGATAGCAACCCCTACCTTGGAACGGGCGAATGAGAATTAAGGTGAATTTTATTATTATTCAGAATTTCTGGTCTGGCAGTACTGTTACCAGCAGATTTTGTTGCATTGTTGTGACTAACACTAACTTTAGACAGTCGGCGCGCTGCTGTGACAATCGGCGCATAGTCGGAACACTGTCCGGACAGTCGGCGCAGGCGACGCACAAAATGGTGACTGACAAAAATGTGCTGAAAAACGCCGCCTGTTAATGGTAGTTTTATCGAAAGTTGTCTAATCGCTATTTGTAGGTTTAACTATTTACAGCATCTGTATTTTGTTTTGCGTACGCCGTATGTTGTTCTTGTTAATTAATGAAAGTATGTTGCATTAACTGTTAGGTCATGGTGATCAGCTTTTATTTTCTAAACTCAAAGATTCCGTTCTGAGGGGTCTGCCACGAGAAACGGTGGAATGGAAAAGGTATTGTTTATTTTTTCGTTATATTTCTGCAGACTAGAAAGCATTGAATAATTGTGAATAGTAAATAATATGTTATATGGACTTATAAATGTTGAATATTTAAAATGATACATTGCAGAAGTATTTTGACTCCACAGTGAAATTGTCTCATTTTTTTGTCTCTGCTTTTATTATGGAGTATTAATGTATATACGGTAATATATTGTATGATCATGACTAACTTGTAGCAAATTGATTGTTTCAGAAACTGCTGGTTGAATGTGATTAAATTCTAGACACAAATATAAATATAGATGTTTCTGGTCTAGAATTGATGGGAGGTGACACTGACCCATCCCCATTACCAGCTCAGTAATTTTCTTAAGGGTTGATCCCCCAGTTTGTATTTTTCATTGAGTGGTTGTTGATGCATTTTTGGAGGGAAAATATTAGAAAACAGTCTTACACTGATTATTAAAAAATGTTGTCAAAACCAGCAAGCTTCTCGACCCAACAGTAATTTGCCAACATTTTGAGCACTGAAACTATGTTTTTGCTCAGTTTTGTTATGCATTGCAATTGATTCACTGTATTGTTCCGCCTGCTCATTAAAACCAAAGATTGCATCACGTCTTATTTAAACCGTCCCATCCTTTGAAGATTCAATTATTTATTAAGTCGTGAAGTGAAGAGAGTGTAAATAGTGATACACTGAAATATAGTCTTTTATTCTTGCTCGTGAAAAATTGTTAATATTAGAAAAAATGACTGTATTTTGCATGCAATAACTCTATTATTGTACCCTGCTGTGTAATGGAATGATTGATTTTTTTGTCTTTAGGTCGTATGGAAGAGCTTGTCGTGATATAAAAGTCGAAGTAAATTTTGTACCGTTCAATCCAAACATACTGCCTGCAGAAGATGAGTGGACGCTGCTCGGTCGACCCTTCTTTCATACGTACTGGACCGAATGTGTGAGCAGTGACAAATAAACAGTCAATTCTGCTGCTGTTGATATACCTTATGTTTTATTATAGTGTTTTCAACTTGGTGATTCTGATTCATCTTGTACAAAAATGCTGCTGCTGAAGCTATGATAATGGTTTAGCTGTGATCCTTTAAACAACCAAAACATTACAGGTTTACACATTTTGTCAGAATCAACAGTGGTCACTAATCGTGGTCTAAAATGTAAAGTATCTTTCTCTTTAAATTCTAACTTGTTCATTATCTGTTCTTATCGTGTTTAGCCTGCTGCAGGTTTACAGAGATACTCATCAACATTAGCCAAAATAATAGCGCTTGATTGCATTTTTTTTCTAATTTAAGCCCAAATGTTTCTGAATGCGTTATGCCAATCTATTTAAAATGCATTGATTTCCTATTCTTAGTTAAATTACACTTTTGAATTTTTTTTAAAAATAATTCATTTCTGCTGAGAATATCAACACAGATTTATCTAGTTTTATCTCAACATAGTTACATCAATTATTGCTTCAATGGAAGTAAAAGGTCACACATATTTTGCAATGTGCGAATGAACTTGGAAATGTTATAAATTTAAGTTGGTTCTACGATTTAATTAGTTTCATGTAGTTGTGTATTTGTACGCTGCATTTGTTGCGTGATAATATGACAGTGAAACTTTGTCTGTAGGATGCCGACACGTACAAATCCGTCGTGCGTGAGGAGATCATTGATTGGCTGTCGGTCCTCAAGGAAAAGGAGAGCCCTGATTGGATGGTGATTGTTGTTGTCAACGAGGAAACGCGAGTCAGGTCGAAGCTGCTGCGCAACTCTGTCTACAACAAAGTGAAGAATGATTTCTGTGGAAAAGTGCCAGACAGGTGTGCTAGCCTCTTTATTGTGTGATGACACTATGGCAAAGTGTGATACAGGTGTGATAGTATCTTTATTGTGTGCAGACACTCTGTGGTAAAGTGCTAGACAGGTGTACTAACATCTTTATTGTGTGCAGACTCTCTATTGCGAAGTGCCAGACAGGTGTGCTAGCATCTTTATTGTGTGCAGACAATTGTTATTTGTCTTTAATTTATGAAAAATTTACCGTTGTTTATTTCGTACAGTAGTATTCAGCACATAGGGCAGTTTTGTTTCAAGTAGTTGACGTGTATTGTATGTACCGGACTGTATGTAAACTATTGTGATTTATTCATGCATGCAAAACTGCATGGCATGAATTCCTTGAAGAAGCATATTCTGTGGTGTAATGTGAATTCCTCATGGAATTTCCTTTAGCTGGACCATGGAGCTGGTCTCCTGGAAGTGATGCTGTGAGTCAATAGCAGTGGGAATTAGTTGGTTTGCGTCGGGTGCTCTACTTAACACGCATGTATTTTACTTGAGAAACTCAAGTTTTCCAGCTGCTGATTATAAAACACTGGATCTAACAAACGAGGTCAAACGGTTCTAGGGACCCAGTGCAGGATGTCAGGCCCTCTGTAATACTATTAAGAAAAAATTGGTTTGAAAATATAGTTATAAAACTTCCTTCAGAAGTCGACACATGATGATAATGATGAATGTGATTCACATTTACCTGCCTATATTGCGCTGCAATGTGAATCACTTTCAGTAGCCAATCATGCACTGCAATGTGAATCACTTTCAGTAGCCAATTATGCACTGCAATGTGAATCACTTTCAGTAGCCAATCATGCACTGCAATGTGAATCACTTTGATAAGCCTGTCTTGTGCTGTAATGTGAATCACTTTAAGTAGCCTGTCCTGTGCTGCAATGTGAATCACTTTAAGTAGCCTGTCCTGTGCTGCAATGTGAATCACTAAGTAGCCTGTCCTGTGCTGCAATGTGAATCACTTTGAGTAGCCTGTCCTGTGCTGCAATGTGAATCACTAAGTAGTCTGTCCTGCGCTGTAATGTGAATCACTTTGATAAACCTGTCAAGTGCTGCAATGTGAATCACTAATTAGTCTGTCTTGTGCTGTAATGTGAAGCACTTTAAGTAGCCTGTCTTGTGCTGCAATGTGAATCACTAAGTAGCCTGTCCTGTGCTGCAATGTGAATCACTAAGTAGCCTGTCCTGTGTATTGTTGCTCAGATGTATCATGCTCACAGAGCCGCTGCGCTCCGATGCAAAGAGCTCCGAGTCGTGGAGCCTGGTGCTATGCAGAATGCGTCAGCTGCTCCTCGACTCCTACAATCGGAACATGGATCGGTTTGAGGAGCACATGCGAGCAGAGAGGGAGCGACGCACGGAGCCGCGCTGGAGTTTCTGTATCTATTTCCTCCTTCAGGTTTGTTTACTTTTCAGATGCTTCAGAGATTATTTGCTGTGTTTTGATACATAAATGATATTTTCTTTAATTTTTAAAAATTTGATGGCTGATTAAAAAAATATTCAGATAATGTTTTTCTTAATTAAGTAACTTAATATGATATTTTATAATATATATAAATAACATGATATTTTTATTTATTGTTTTTGTTATTTGATAGTTATTTAATTGCGGTAAATAGACTTGAGACAGAATGTGATTAATTGTTGAACAGTATTCCGAGACGACAACAACAGCAATCGACAATCGCTGATTTTATTTATCGCAAGTGTGGTTCTTGGCGAATCTCTTGATTACTGTTGAAAACATTTTGATATTATTCAACCCACTTAAAAGTGATCAATGGCAGTCTGTGTTTTAAGTGTTAATGAGGATGATGATTTTAAGTAAATGTTTCCACTTTTTCTAGTATATACTGTTTATGAAGAAGTTTTTCAGCACAAAGCTTGAAAGGGATATATATATATAATTGTTAATAAATACGGCAGAATAGTAAAATTCCGACTTGAAAGTTTGTTGCTCAGAGCTGATACTTATTTAGTTTTAAGCTTGATGTAACTTATCATAAAACTTATCGTAAGTGTGAGAAACAGAAAAAAATGAAGTTTAATGTGTAATTTATTGATGAGTCATTGTTTTGTTATTACTTTGCATCCAGGAAGAGTTGGGATTCATGTACGAGATGCTGAGACTGTATGAGGACGCTCTTGTACAGTACGACGAACTCGACGCACTTTTCACTCAGTTTGTAGTCAACCACGCTGCAGGAGGTAAGCACTTTTCACTCAATTTGTAGTCAACCACGCTGCAGGGGGTAAGTACTCTTCACTCAGTTTGTAGTCAATCACGCGGTGGGGGGTAAGCACTCTTCACTCAGTTTGTAGTCAACCACGCTGCAGGGGGTAGGCACTCTTCACTCAGTTTGTAGTCAACCACGCTGCAGGGGGTAAGTACTCTTCACTCAGTTTGTAGTCAACCACGCTACAGGGGTAAGCACTCTTCACTCAGTTTGTAGTCAACCACACTGCAGCGGGGGGGGGGGGTAAGCACTCTTCACTCAGTTTGTTGTCGATCACCCAGCAGAAAGCAGAGAGAGCAGAGAAATGTTTATATATTATAAATAAAGTAGTATAATATGTCGGCTATTGTTTACAAATTAATATTATCTTACTCTTTGATGGATAGATGAATCGATCGATTAGTTAGCATTTTTTATGTAGTTCACTGTTAACACATTTCCTGATTGGTCAGAATTTGGTGGGCGAATTATACGTTGCAGTTGTATTTATGGTTGTTGTTAAAACGTGTGTGTGGAAACAGATCAAGCTGATTGGCTCGTTGAATTCTCTCAGCATCCAACCACGCGCTGGGACGGACTCTGTCTCACTCAGCCGATCAACTTTGCAAAACGGTCAATGATCAAGCGCAACCTCGCTTCATTGCTTGATCTACGTAATTATCTCTTCTCTCGTCAGTGCACGCTGCTCCTGCTGTTGGACCGTCCGTGGGAGGTCGGCACCAGGGCCGTTCCATTCATGCACAACTGCATCAAGGAACTGAATGTTTTACAAGTTAGTGATATCTGTTCATTGAGTATACTGCCTCAAAGAACTGGACGTTTTTCCGGTCACTACCTTCTCGATTCATGCAGAACTGCATCTATGAACTGAACGTTTTGCCTGTTATATTTATGCATAACTGCAGTAAAAACTGAACACTATTGAGACGAGTAAATATTTTCTGACAGTGTTAATTTATTGGTCAAAACACAGGATAGAGTTCCTTTTGTTCCTTTTGTTCCTTTTACTCTTTCATTCTTTTTCAGAGTTTGAGCCTCTAACATTGTGTTTAGTATGTTACTGTATGCACATTATGAACCGTTCATGATGCACAAGGGCTGTCAAAAATATCTTGCAATGGCCCCACCTATTTGATTATACCTTGCTAATTTATTATATCTGTTTGTAGATTTCCCTTCCTGTCGGTGCAATTGACTGCTGGGTGTTTCTCAACTGTCTGGAGGTTCTGAAGACGCTTGACGCAAAGGTCGGCGACTCAGAGGTGTTCACGCTGCAGAAGGCGACCTTGCGCGACTATGCTCGCAATAAGGTAGGTTATCTTGTTCGATTACTTTCTCTGACGTAGAAAATCACACTATTTCCCTGCAGTGGCTGGAATCAACAAGGGCGGTCGAAAATTCAGCTGTGATGATCCCTCAGGAACACTAGTTGAAGTCTATACCTGTGCTCAGCACAGACATCTTCTGAAAGCAACTGGAGACTATAAACCGGTGATGATGATGATCGCAAGCCTAGTTAGAATACCGAGGACTAATTGGCTTGAAAGTCTATGGATTAAGCGCGAACTGACTGCGGACCAAATCCTAGATAATACCATCAACTTTGATTAATATATATTTTCTAGTTTGTAAACATTTAAGATATTTCAGAGTCTTCATCGTGCTAGAGTTTATTAATAGGGCAAGTGTGCATTCTGTACATCATGATATCTAGCTGTATTTGCACTATTGTTGTTTGACTTATACTTAGGAGAATTATGCATACATCTGTAGTGTGCAGTGTCGTTACGTACAGTGTTTCTCACAATTGTTCTTGATGTACCAGCTGCACTGTTTGGCCGAAGTGTTCGGATTGCTTGAAGAGAAAATACAGAGTAACGGTGATAGAGTTGTAGACTGCTGTGTCTATCAGTCTCTTCCAGAAGAGTGTTCTTCAGTTGAACACCTCTTTGAAGGAGCTCAGTTTGAAGAGGAAGGCAAGTTACGAGTGTGAGGTGGTGGACTAAGTTGGTAGAATTGTGGAAGAGGATAGTTGATGTGTAGGTGGATGTATCATTTGGTTTACCTGTTAAATGTATTCTATGTCGTTGCAGGTGTTCTTGATTTTTGTTTATTATTTCTGATGTTAAGCGTTGATGTAATTTTCATCTAAATATCGTTCCTATAGTGAATTTTGTTTCATATTGTTTTCATATGCTTCTGAAAATGGATAATATTTAGTTGTGGATTTGTTTTGATGTGTTGCATACTTGTCTGTGTATGTAAGGTGTTTTAAGAATTACTATGAAGGGGATATAGAGAGCTGTCATCAATAGATCTACGTGTTCCTTGGTATAATTGTTGCATTGTGTCAGATTGCTAGGTTAGGGTCGCTATGTGGTTTGATGCCCGGTAGTAACCCAACCTCTGAACAACTTCATCTGGTCGTGGAATTATTGACTGGATTAGTCCGAACAGAGGGTTCGTCTGTCACCCAAGTATATGTATCAGTACTGCACACTACAAGT
>JAQFYQ010000572.1:0-16368 GCA_034694885.1 Buchholzia appendiculata | reverse complement strand
GGAGGTTATTCAAACAATTTATCTAAATGTGTCATCCAAACAGAAAAGACTTCTCAATCAAGAATTGTCATTATTATTATCTAAGCGATTCGAGTAACAGATCTTCACGTGAATAAATTACATATTACGCAACTATTACTAGTAGTCATAGTATTCAAAATGTGTACGTAGTTTTTAAAACAAATTAAAGAAATTGATCAGCTACCACTTTATTAATAAAGGCTAATTAAGGACTATCAGACGTTCACCTAGATCTGCTCAGAGAAAAAGACAGCAGGAATTATAACATCACGAAACACTTTAATAACTTTGGCACAAAGTTTGTACATCTCCATATATCTGCCCATTATGTATTTCAAGGACCCTTCAGGAATACTTGCACAAAAAATAAAATGAATACTATCATTCGATGAATTTCAATCTACTGAAATAGTAAAAGCCATCCTTCAGTCATGCCTTCCAATTATTACTCGAAGTGAATCATACGATGACCAACAGCTACCGTATTCTTAACTTTTTGTCAGATGGCTGGCTGTAAATTTTATATCAGCCACTTGAATAATTATATCCTTACAAGACACTAGATTGCGTATTATGCAACTTATACTGGCCTATAGCGTCCAGTGAAGCAACAGTAGACTTTTATTCTTTTGCAAAAAACCCACCCCTTTTCTCCAAGCCGATAGGAATACATAGATAATCAAAAATGGATAATCAAAAATGTATCCAGGTAGCAACCATCTGTCAGGTAGCAGTACTCATTATCGAATCAGGATTTAATAGAATTCACACACCTAAATGCTTCAGCAACTACCTTAATCTAAGCCTACCAACTTCCGTCAAATACTACTGACACATATAATCTAAGCTTTTATAACTGACCCCAAATCTCGGCTAATAACTACCTCTGTGTTTGCCAAAGATAAATTACCAACACTAAAGACACAAATAATAATAATAATTATTATAATCATTAGCAAACAAACGTTCCATGAATTATTCTGGATCCAAGAAAAACCAAGACGTCTCATTACACATTTATTTACACACCTTCACAATAATTAGCACAGAATTTTTTTTACAAAATACTATAATAAGAATGAATGAAACATCTCACTCAGACTGTGAGAAAGAGAAACGAACAGATGTATGTGTGCGTTTATGTATGTGTGCTTGTATGTATGTGTGCTTGTATGTATGTGTAATAGTCAGTCTCCGTCTCTCTTTCACTCACACACATCCCACTAAGTGTCTTCAGATCGACTCAAAACGTGTCGACCCGTGCAAATATCCACGACGGCGGTATGTACGTTCAACGTACACACGCGCACACACATTACAAGACATCGACAGAGATACACGACGACGATGACAACGACATCTTGTCCAACACACTAAGCAACAGTCTGAGATGATTATGTATCTTGACTCGACGAAGATGATGACGGCGGCAGGAAAGAGGAAGTGGAGAAACCCTTGTCTAGCTCTCTAGTCTGTTGCCGTAGGAACATGACCCTGCATTACACACACAGACACAACATCCTATACAATACTTAGACCAAGAGATATGAATGAACACATTATGTAAGCTGCACACTGCAGCGTGGCCCAACGGTTAGCAACACCGAGCGAACAACTAACTTCTAACTGGGAAAGATTCAAATCCCCGACAGGATCATCGTATTAGCTACAAATCGCAAGCAACCAGTGAACTATTCAGTCCTACCTACTCGGGTAAAGTGCAGGGGACACCAAGGCTAATGTAAAATAACACTTGCAGACTGAATGCCTCATTAAAAGTTATTTCAGTCAAAAAGAAGCTCATGATGAATAAAAATTAATAAACAATGTTAAGCATAGCACAATGCATCAGTGTCTATATTTAAAAAATGTCAAACATACGAAAAACAGAAGTCTACAAACAACAATACAATACATGATTCTGTAGATGAGCGCATGCATCTAATAACACGTTCTTACTTACACCCTCAAGAAAAAACAAAATAGCGCACAATATAATAAAAAAGCAACACCAAAAAAAGAGAGAAAGACACTGCCCCTTCTCCCTGTTAAACAGCTAGACAATGTAAAAATTAGATCTCCGAGCAGACAATTAGTTGTGTGCAGTTTTGACATGCTTCAACCATTCTGAAAAATACAATGAATAGGATCACAAGTCATGAGAACATTCTCAGCATACCTTTGTTCTTGAAGAGTTGAATGGATTTCGTCTACGCGCACTAAAGACCTGGCTCGCTTTAGTTCCACAGAGATTTGAGTACAGTGTAGACTGGATATAGAATGAACCTCTTCAGCCAGACAGCTCGCCTAACAACGACAACAACAACACATAGCAACATACACAACACATAGCAACATAAACTACACACAGCAACATACACTACACATAGCAACATCACTACACATAGCAACATCACTACACATAGCAACATACACTACACAGCAACATACACTACACACAGCAACATACACTACACATAGCAACATCACTACACATAGCAACATACACTACACACAGCAACATACACTACACACAACAACATACACTACACACAACAACATACACTACACACAGCAACATACACTACACACAGCAACATCAATACACACAGCAACACACACAGCACATTTATAGACAGAAAATACACAGCCTTCTGCTGCCCACAACAGACATCACCTCATGCACAGACAAAATAAACATGAGAGTTATGTCTAGCATAAAATAAAATCACTAAATATTCAACAATTTATCCCAGAACTAAGCTGATATGACTTATCTTATTAGCCTCAAAACAGTTTTATATCCATTAAAAATGAATTATTCACAGTGTGCTAAGTGAAATAAATAATTTCTAACTCCATTATACATACAACCAAGTGGTCAACAAACACGGTCCGAGTCACTCCCACGCAGGCAACACAACGCATCATACCTGTCGTTCAAACATGTCCGTCTGCCAGCCGGTCACATGGTCCACGAGCCGATTGTTTACATAGTTGCCTAGCGACGGCGTCAAGCCGATGCCGGCCGAGTCCTGTTTCCTTAGCGACGACGCGGCGGCTAACTGACTAGTACTGAGGACGATGGGTTGTTGAGAAGAATGGTTCAAGTTTGAAGCCGTAGACAGAGGACCACCGGCTCTAGACCTGGCAACAACAAACAAATAGCAATAACAATTGTGTGAGCAGCTGCTGCGATGCCATCGTAATAAATAGCTTGCAAATAACTATTTCATAATTTTTACGACAGGAGATATTTTAGCAACTTCCAACTCGTGATAAACGACCCTAGAGCCAATATAAACAATTCTAGCCTGGACTATAAATGATGATGATTATGACTAAATACATAATGTGCTTGAAATAACCAATAATGAAACACTAGCAGTATTTTAAAAAATGACTTCCTGTTGAAAAATTTCTGATACAGAGAATATCAAGAAATTCGGTTTTAAAAAGGTTACGATTTCATATTTAATCAGATCAATTTTGTACTCCCAGTAATTTCCACTGCACATTCAACTCCTAGATGACCCACGCTAGAGATACAACAACACACCTATGCTCGTCAGACTTTGGCGACTCCCCAACGGTCGACTTTGAATCCTCCGTCGACAGTCGAAGCAACGCCAGAGGTGGGGGATGCTGAACGGCTGGAGGATGGTGGTCGTCGTAGACGGGAGTGCCGAGTGGCGTTCCATCAGAGTCCGGAGGGGAGTACGGCGACTCAGATTTGTCTGTGCACAATACATACAGTGTTACAATTGACACTTTTGATGAGGAGTCATTCCTTAAATCTGACGTCTTCGACATATAACAGTTCACAAAGGCACAAAAATTGTACATGTATAAGAAATCACGAGCCTCGAACGTTAATCAGACCGCAGATAAAACTTCATAATCCATCAGGATTCAACAGCTAAACTGTATGCAAAATAAATCTAATTACATCAACAGACAAAAATGGCATGCAAAAACATATCATAAACAATGAGAAACAGATCCCCTAGTACCAAAATTATTATCTACAGGAGAATTCCAGTAACAGGCTAAACATCAAGACAAGAAATCTGCTGAGCAGTAATACTAGCTACAATCTGTACTTTCAAAGAGAAAAGAACTCAATTTAAGAAAATTCCAAACATCATAACTCCATTCATAAACTAGACACCGCTCTTGTATCATCCTACAATAAACAGCTGGTAATGAACCAGACCAGCGCAATCGATTTAGCGATGAGCAGTAAAAAATTAGCATAGACAACACACTCGACGGCGGTTTGTGGAAAAGACCCATTGCTGGAAACATCCAGGCTTTGCTGACAAGGAAAAATTACTACTAAACAACGTAGTACAAAGACGACCAACTTACCGCCACCATACGAGTCTGCTTTGTTGAGTTTGGCCGGCGGAGTAGAAGTTATATGCGACGGTGTGGACGTCACCGACACTGCGGTGGCGGCGGTGGAAGGTGTCACAGCTGCCGCCACAGACTGGCTCGCTGATTTCTGTACACTGAGTAGCTGCAACAGCAGCTGCTGCAGCTGTCTCTGCTGCTGCTGCTGTTGCTGTGCAACAAGCGCTTGCTGAAGTTTCTGCAGCATCTGTATCGCTACAATAGAAAAATACATAAAACACATTACTATACACGTCATGTTAACCATAAGATGTATAAAGAACCAATTAAAAAATACACATATTTACACAATTTAATGCTTAACAACTCTACATACAGCATTAAGAAAAAGAATTTACTAGGAGGCAAATTATAGTAAAAGTGCATTGCAACGAATATTTATCACTGCAACTCTGTTATCA
The DNA here is from genome assembly GCA_034694885.1 of Buchholzia appendiculata. Classification (NCBI taxonomy): domain Eukaryota; kingdom Metazoa; phylum Annelida; class Clitellata; order Enchytraeida; family Enchytraeidae; genus Buchholzia; species Buchholzia appendiculata. The sequence continues at coordinate 11,530 of JAQFYQ010000572.1, read as the reverse complement.
TAATATATTGCATAGAACTCTGCATATCTTTCCTTTGCCTTTTACATTTTGAAAATAAGCACAAAGAGACGACACTTCGATCGTCAACAAACGCATCAAGAATAGTGACAACAGATCATCACATCACAAGTTTCAAACAGATAAACGTAAACCTAATTATAATAGAACACATAAATAAATATTTATTGCTTTAGACATGCAAATGAATGTATTAGGATTTCAATTAGTGTGAAAGATAATCAAAATTAAAATACTTTCCTACCTAGACGCAATCAGACACAACCAAGGTGCATAGTTACCTTGTTGGGTGATCTGCTGGTGTTCGACTGCTGGCTGAACAGCTGGATGATCAGAAGACGAAGCCGAGGTTGCCGGTGCTTTATCGACTGGACATGAGCCGAGCTGTGTGATCATAGCCGGCAACAGAGCCAATGTATTCAGCACGGAAGCCGGCATGGGTCGAGGAGTTGAACCTTGAGACACGTCCGAGGCAACTTTATCACCGGTCACCTATCGACCAAGCAACAGTTACACTTCAGCTAGAGAAACAGACATTGGTGCGAAGATCAACAACGCTGGCATTAGGAAAGATGTCCGGTCAAACTTTGACCCATTGTGATTCAAAACTTTAAGCAGTTCTCTCTAGACCGTTGACCATTAATGCAAGTGTGTTTGAATATAATCTTTTTTACGATATGTCAGGAGCAGGCTATGTAAGACAAGCAATTCGCTGCAAAAATAATAATACAAACAAGCTGCTACGCGGTTCGCTCCAACTCGACTATAATGAAACGGATCAGGTGCCCATTAGACAATGAAAACAAACCTGCTCTAACTAAACATCATACTTCCAGAGCTCTGGAAAAACAGTTGATCAAAAAGGATAATATATAGGAATATTCGATGGAATAATCGATATGTGCGTTCGAATACGGATAACCTGAAACCAAGTGCTGAGGTTACACATTATTAAGATCTGTGGATGGAAAAAAGTCCATTGTTCCAGATGTCTAACCCTTGCTGACAAGGCAACGCTGACGTAAAATGCTGATGATGACGGATGCTAATGAATCGATCCCTTGCATCCTGGAATTTCGAGCAATAAAGGATTTATGCATGTGACATGACTGATGATATCACAATTTAGACTTCACATTATATTAAAATAAATACTGAATTGAACCAACAGAAATTTGTTTGTTCGTTAGCTTGTACTGGCATGTCAGCTCTACAGAGGCTATATTGTGCATTAGATAACTTTTCTACTCAAAATAGTCGCAGTAGTTTACAAAATAACTAGTCACAAAGTTGGTCCTAATCAGCATAGTTTTTAGTCAAAATAGATAGAATATTCAGTATAGTTACCAGTCACTATAACTTTATAGTCACTTTCAGTCACTATAACTGAAAAAATGACACAACAACTGCAAGCTACTCCACAATAGAGCTCTGCAATAATTACTAACCATTGAAAGTTATGTCACAATAGCCACACTAGTTGCATATCAACAATCATCATTAGTGCTCCGCCGGAAGGCAGATATCTGGTATCCATTTCCTCCACAACTCACGGTCCTCCGCTTTCATTTTCATTTGCACATCTGATTCCCCCTTGTCTTCCATCAATCCTCCTTGTCTTCCATCTTCTATCAACAATAGATATTACAAATGGCCTAATGTTATACTCAAGCCCTGCATGTCCACTGGCTTGTCATTTTCAGATGCTGTTCAGCCACTGCCTTAACGCTACATTCGGACACTATGTGGTCCAAAATATAGAAAATGGCTTAATGTTATACTCGGACACTGCTCGGTCCACTGGCTTAATGTTATTCTCAGATACTGTGCACCCTGAACTTAAACCATGCACAGTCAAAATATCAAATAAAATATGAGTCCAGTCAAGCGACAACAAGGCAAAAGAAGAACTTAATTAGACCGTCAACAGACCTGCGACAAAGCTTGTTGTAATGCCATCAGCGTATTCATCACTGTAGGATTAACAGACAACGGTCCAGCAGCAGCAGCGGCGGGAGCAGTGGCTGGCTTCACCACACTGGACGTCACTGTGCTAGCAGCAGATGTACCGACAGCCTGAGAACCGACTCCTCCCACACGATCCGTCGACCAATGAGAGGGCGTGGACTGTGCGGCCGTTGATCTTGCCATAGATGAGTACGATGTATGTACACTGCCTGTAGAATGAGTAGCAATGGATCCGACCGCACGTCCTCCCTCTCCGCTGCCGGCGAGTGTCGCCATGGACTGGCTGACCGACTGGGAATGAGTGGCGCGTAGAGCAGAGTGAACCTGTCCTCCTCCATGCATGTTCTCTTCCGTCGGCGTGCCATCCGACGGAGAAATGTCCATGTCATCCTCACACGAACGCATATCTGTACCACACAAAGGCATTCGTGGAACAACTGAGCGATCACATTAACATTGTACATCACTGATCACCTACGTAATCTCTAGACATGATTATATAGTGCTATCCATCAAGAATCATATGATATCAACAATATTTGAAATCCATTCAAAATAAGTACATTTACTTGTGGTCAATACGTCTTCAAACGTTGTGGTGCCGACTGTAATGCAGAAAGAAAGAGGAATAACATCTCAATGATGCCATAAATAAAGATATACAAGAAACCACATTCAAATGAATCGGGCAACACTTGAAAATGTGTGAAAGCAGTAAATATTGGGGTCATCTAGCTCAGGGAAAGCATGGACATTGGCTTGTTTGTCAACACTGAATATGAAAAAGGTGATCAAATCCCTTGTGCAAACATAATTACAGGGAATACCCTTGCAAATACATAAAACTCATAAAATCATATACTTCTAATAAACAATGGACTATAAATGCAAGTGGAAAACAATTAAACGTTTATATGGTAACCACCTTCTACACCAAGAAATGTACAATCTATAACATGCACAATAGCATAATTCGTTATTAAAGAAATAGAAGGTACGAAGAAGTTTATGCTTATCCACAAATAGGCGGGAGGTTTAATTCGCGAAATATGAACCCATCAGTTTCAGCGTTCTAACATATTGGCCAATCAGCTGCCGTAAAACAATGAAATTTCACAGAAAGAAGCGTTTTAATAATAGACTTTTGTTTACTGGCTTCGCAGGAGAATCTCTCCTGCCAAGCCGATGGAGAGAGTTACTTGGAGCAATGAACCAATCAGCTTGCGCGGTTTATCAAATTTGACGAATAACTTGATGCGATGCATTGAAATATTCCAAAAATGATTATATTCTCTAGTTTATGTTTATTTTCTTAGATGTTTTGTAAACAGTAATCAATATTTGGTAATGACGAACAATGATATTCTACACGATTACGCTTGCAACGCAGTTCACAGATCTCTAGTAGTTTCTACAAGGATATCAATACCAATAAAATAAAACATCTACAACCAACACCGATGACCGATATCAGACAGAAAAGGTGCATGAAGGCGTTCTAATACCATAGAGGAACATATCAAAACTACACAGAATGTTTTCACCGAGGCTCCTTCAAAATATTTGGCAAAAACATAATTTTTTCAACATAAACATCTTGATCGATAAGCTACAAATTACTGATGCTTTACTCACTTGCCCTATCGCCGACCATGAAGCCCATTGTCGACCGTAATCCATTACGCGCGTAATCAGCATTCCCGTTGTTCGGTTCTCCACTACCATCTCCGCCAGCATATCCTCCTGACGCTGACAGTCCACGCGCAATAGTTCGACACGCCGGCGGCGCACCCGCCCACGTCGGCGACGCCTCGTGCCGTGAGTCAAGTCGGTGGTACAAACCACCTTCAAAGTTATTACAATGTTTAGAGGCGCCGCTAGGCAGCGAAGAGGGTGGGTGATCACCAGATTGTGCAGCACTGTTCTGCCGGTGCATCTCTCCCATACTGTTCAGCCGGTGCACCGTTTCCACGACACGCCTATCGTCCACAGGCTCAATTCCACGTTGTGCAGACAACGGTGCACCAACGGCGCGAGACGACGGCTGCGAGGACCGATACGAAGCCGACGGGTCGGCGACGCACGAAGATGTCTTTGTACTGCAAGTCATTCCACCAGCACGGTCATTTACTTCGGAATGTTGTCTACTCAGCGACTCTTTACGCATTGTCGATGATGCTGTAATAACACAACTAAAACTTGCAGCAATCGTTTCTTCATAAACAAAAATAGAGACGTTTCTCGTCAAATCTCAATAAACAAATTCTTGCAACTGAATTACCACTGAATTACAATTTATTCGTTTAAGGTAACTCTGAATAAGATAATATCGTTGCAGCAACTAAACAATGTGAATCGTATGTCACACTACTAACGTTTGGTCGATGTTTGAACAGCCGTCCTGTCCTTCAGGTTGTCCTGTCCTACTCCAGCGCCAGCTGGCCTTGGCACACTACGATTCACTGTAGATGTGTCACTACACAAGTAACACACTCAACTAAATCAATACAACATACATACAATATATGTATACCAGTCACCAATACAGCCTACATATATTGTTTCGCAACAAGTCAAAAGCACAACATACAGGCATGTATTGTACAAGTCACAGGTACAACATACAGACATGTATTGTACAAGTCACAGGTACAACATACAGACATGTATTTTACAAGTCACGGAGGTACAACACAATTTATGGCAACAAGCAAGTTGGAGCAACCAGTACAAAAATACTCGTGTCATAAGCATCAAGCCGAATTGAACAATGTGAGATTACAAAACACACATAGCACAGCTTCGGAACGGAAAATCTCCAAAACTTCTAACAAATCTTAACAAAATCTATCCGAGCGAATATCCCTCCACAATCTGCCCATTATGCAATCTATCAGATCATGATGTCCATCACCTATTCAACTGCAATTTGATACCAACTTCCCCAACCGCAATTGACCTTTTGAATAACCCAGCTGGACTGGTTGGCTTGCTGATCAGGTGGGATCAGGAGATTGGCGGACACTCAAACGCTGTGTATGGGAGTACGCTTAGATATTATAGATCGCTGAAGTCAAAGAAGAAGAGGGAACAAACATTCTAAATGACTATCACAGCTCACTGGCTGGAAACTCGTTGGTGGTTATGTCATATGCAAGACAACAATGCACTGTAATCTCCATCCTAGTCTCAATCCCACTGCAGAACCGGAAGATTCAGCAAAACCGACGATCACCGATGCCACATCTCAAAACATTGGTTCCCGATGGAACCTCACTGAGACATTCATCCCCAGTTCCCCACCATTAAGGTGGTAACAAAACAGATCGAACTTCCCATCAGCAAGTCGACAAAAAAACAACTATTCTTTCTAAACACTGCTTAAACTTCTCATTTGTGCACGCTTCATCTTCAAACCTAACATGCCTAGTCACGCTCGGAAATTAATATTTAGACAGCCAACAGTTGTGATTTATATAACGTTAATGGAAGCAACATAGGTACATTCAGAATTTGGATAGATATCTGTCCCAATAAGAAATATGCTGTCATTAGAGGCTTTACAATACTGCTATACCATATCATTACGATGGCAGCACCGTTCATACTAAAGTTCATCACTGATTCTACGAACTAGTACAAAAGAGCAGCTACTCGCTAAAATGTGATCAAGAATTTATTTGTCCGGTCAAAAATTACCGTAAAACTGATACTTTACTGAATAGAATGCTGACTGTGTGTTTTGTGACAAACCCTCTACATTTAGCTCTATGATTCACAGCGTGGGACAACACGGCATGCAAGTTGGTAATGCGAGAGTGTTCCTTGGCACCACCATCATCCACATTATGGATTTAAATTTGATCCGAGGTTGGCAGCGTAAAGTGAACCTAGTTTGGCATGCACTGGACAATGGGCATTGACGAGGATGTTTAACAGAAGAGCGGCATGCATGTTGCAGACTTCGTTCAATAAAGGACTTCATAAAGCTGTCTTGCCGCTATTGAACGGCTGACTTCATATGACACTCAACGCATACAATACATAAACAACAAACACCATTAAATAGGATATTACGTACTTGGGTTCAACCCATTCCTTTGGTTTCTCCCACTGCGACACTTCCGTCTTGCAGTTGTAGTAATACCTCTTGCCGGAAGAACTTATGTGCTCCGACCAATCTCCGCAGATGTTCTCAGCCAGCTTGTGCACCTACATACAGGACAGTACTTATCATCAAAGGAGCTTTAAACTATTTCACATTAAATTCTACATATTATTGTCTGCATTTTTGGTCAGTGACATCTTTATCATTATGCATTTAGTACGTTAGACTACACACATCAATGATCAGCTGATCAACGACACTGATCATCACGACATGGAAGTATATCCAGAAACTAGTACCACCGAGGCAAACCACCACGCGAAACAACTTGAATGGAATAGTTATAGACAGCATTCATTCAGCAGACAGACCTCAGCTTTGTGATCCTTGTGCTTTTGCTCTTTAACCTTTGACGAATCTTTGTGCAGAACATTAACAACGTTCGTGTTGACACTGCTTCCGTGACTGTTCTGTCGTCCGTCTTCCACTCGTCGATCACCAGCCAGGCCTACAGCGCAGCGCACACAACCCAAGTCAACAAATCATCCGCCATGCCTACATTTTCAGCTGTAAATTGACATAATTCGAACAGCCTTCACTCAAATACGTCTGTTACCATAAGACCGGAAGTTATCGGCAAGACCACTGCAAAGTGCAGCTAGATAGTGAATGTCCATTCATCCAAAATAGCTCATTAGAAATTGGATTACAATATAATGTTGAAATGAAAATTTCTATGCATGATACTAATCATCTCATTAACTGTCCTAAAATTCATAGACATTCAATTCAATTTTATCTGTGAGATAATCCAGTCAAGGTAGAGCCATTGTTTAAAGTGAATGCGGGGGGAGAGCTGACATTATAAACAATGAAATGTTTAAATCAAACAATCCATTATCACCCGTTTACAGTCCATTCTTAGCCTGTTCTTCGCTGTTGCGATATCTCTGTCCAGAGTATAGGTATATACTTCAACAATAACTCATTTAACTCACATAAATCAAACAATAATAGTTTAAGTTCATATGTTCTAAATTAAATGTAATACCAATCAATCACTGCAAGCAAAAGATTAAAATCATGCATAACAATTAACAATATCTCAATTTCTGCATATGTTCAAGTAGAGAGCAGGGACAATTACCTCCTCTATCCTTGTCCAAGGCATTCATCCGACTAGCCTTGTTCACGGGATACCTAGAAGGACTACTGGACTGAAGCAACGGAGACTCGTCGTCATGGTAACCTCGCTTCAAACCAGACGATCCGGCATCCGGTTTCTTGTAACGGTCATTGTACCTGTTGCCGCCTCCTCCAGAATTTCTACTATTCATTGACAGCTTATCCTGCAACGTGAAAATTAAATAATAAAATCATTAGCTACTCGGCTGCAAGGGTACCGGTACCCACTCCATGTTTTTAATAAAGCATTCTTGGGGAGGAGCTGGAGATCAATTACAGGTACAAAATTCTGACAAAATAATCTGTCCAGAACTTAGTTCCGTTACAAACAAACCAACAAAATATGTTCCATTGAAAGTAAAATGAACTCTATTAGACAAAAAATCACCATATATCCAAACAAAAACAATATTTTCCTGAATAATTTCTGACCAAATCCTAGCAGCTTGATGCATGCTAAAAAATACTAAACTGTTTAAGACAGTTTAAAGCGACAAATGTTTAAAAACAGCGAGTGATATGCTTTGTGCACAGAGGAGGGAAATTATCCCACTGAAGTCTTGCTTCATCAACAACATCAGGACACCAGCTACAAATTGTCCACAATAACATAAAGCATGACAATAAACTATTGCCAACAAAGCATGTTCATAAATATGTTTCCAATTTAAGCAAACACATGAAATCTTGTGCTTGATATTCGAAACATTACAAATTTACAAACACTGCAATCAACTACTTTTAAGGATAGCCATGGAAGTGTCACACCATTGAACACAACAAAATTAATAATAGTAATAATAACACAATATTGCACCATTTTAATTCCACAACTTGTTTCTTAAATGACAAAATTGTCATTTATTTTTTTAATAAATTCAAATGTTCATCAAAAATAAATTACAAAAGTTTCCAAATTACAAAAAATGACTAAAATAATAATACACTTGTCAACTTTTTAATTATGTAAATGAAAAACGTTTGGAAAGTTGTCACCACGCTCACCGGAAAAGCTGTTCCCGATAATTTACTTAGAATTAATTATAATAATTAATTATCGTGTAAATTAATTAATTATCATATAAATTATCGTTTATGTCAATTTTAATTTATCGTGTTGGTAAATTTTCTGGTGAATGTGGTGACAACTTGACAAAGGAAATAGAAAAATAGAAAATAGTAATATAGTAAACATAGTAACGGTAGTATTGTTTACCACAACCACAATTGAGTAAATTAAATAATTCCACTACACTAAACTTCAGTGTGTTAAAACCAAAATAGCAAATACAAAAAACAAGTATTACTTCCGTCGAATGGGCTTGATTTCTATCAGGATACCTGAAAACAAAAATAACAAGGTGCTAATTATGCAACAACTACATATAAACATGGCAAATTTCAACGAAATTGCAAAGTAACAACAGCAATTACTCACTTTTAAACAATAAACAATTGACTAGACAATATAGACCAAAAAACATCACATTACCAACGCAATAAAATTAGCATATTGAATAACATTAAAAGCCGGTAAAATCAAAATTTTATAATCGCATAATTATTTTACAATGTTAACAAATATGTTGATACCAAGCCTAATCCCCTGCAACCCCCTCAGTGTGCAACGACAGATAACAGATTTAAATATTCACAGTTTTTAATAAAAAATTCCACTAAAAGTTCCCACAATAATTTCATCACATTCTTTCCCTGCCTAAATACAAAGTATGTAGACGCAGTAAAGTAGATGCATAGAATGATCATACCCTTCAAGTCGTGCATATTTTTCCCTTGCATGCATTACCATTAAGGCAATGTTGCTGATGTGTGTGTGGTTGAACACAGTCTTGGTATTTCTACTTCCGGTCCGGGTCAGGTTAGGCGGGGGTGGGCGGGGTGACAGACTATTTTTGACTCGGCAAAAATTTCTCTGATTTGTTCGTCGCCATCTTCTTCAACATCCGGGACTTTATAACGGACAGGTGGCGCTAGTGTACATAGGCATCTACTTGCAGGGAAATGCTAAATATTCGATCCAATCAGGCAAGACCATTATACACTGTTTTTGAACAAGTAGTTTTCACTTTAGGAGTAATCGATTGTAAACAACTGTAAATTGTCATCGCAGTGGAAGCAGAAAAGTACTGTTTACAAATTACAATAATAGACCACTTTGGGATAAATCCTCTTCGCGTTTTAACATCTCTGATTAAACTACTTCCGTCTGGAGAAAAGACACTAAAATAGCTGTGAATTGCACAATAACGTCTCCGATTCACTTCTAAACACAAATATTCATAAAGCGACTCAAATATTTTCACGAAATCGCATAGTAGACAAACAATTTAATATCGGCACGGCATATATATTTCATTTTTATGAAATATTAATAGTTTATACGTAATTCTGGGCAGTGTTCAGTCTTTTTTCAAGACGGAAGTAGATTAATCAGAGATGTTAAAACATGAAGAGTAATTATCCCAAAGTGGTCTATAGTGCGAAATAGTCGAGCTATAGTCAAAATTAATTAACTACTGGCCCTAACCCTAACCCTTACCCTACCTTGAACCCTATGAACCCTAATTTGACCCCTAAAAACCCTACTTCGAACCATGTAAAAATTTTCCAATAATGCGCTAACTGCATGCCGGTACCCGGTAAAGCGTCCCGGACAAGCTAATTAATCGCTTGCCTTCGTCAAAGTGCAATCAGCCTTGCAGACGATTAATTTTTCACTGTACAGTAGTGGGGACCCAAAAGTCAGTTACACCTTAAAATGCAGTGATGTTATAAAGCCACGACCTCCAAGGACAAGGCCATGACCATCAAGGCTAAGTTCAAGGTCAAAGCCTCGACTCTCAAGGCCATGGCCATGGCCAAGGACTTAAAAATCGGTCCTCCGGACTATCTAAGGCCAAGCCTAAGGTCTAACATCACTGTCAAAACGTGCGTCGGGGATACCTAACTGGCTGGAGAGAGTCGATTCACACTATATGCTCCTCCTCTATTTCACTGCTTGGGACTTCATTGAGGCAGCCAGACTTTACAACTGTTAATTGTAAGTTCTCGGTATTCAATTCTCGGTATATTATTTTAAGATTTACTATAGAACATGAAGCATAGACGTACTCCGTGAGTCACTACGAACAAGTTTGAACAAGATTACAGCGCTTTAGTCGCGGCGAAATGCGTGCATACTCCGTTGAACCACATATTTTATTGAATTAGCAGGCATCATCTTGTTTAGCAGCGTGAAGCGGTTAAATTCAGATTTAGGAAAACATGACTTTTTCATCGTAAATTCACATTTGTCACAAATCACCCGTCACTCGTTTAAAGGTAAGACGCTTTTTACCGTCACTCCCCTCCGATCGTATATATTTTAAAGGATATTCATCTTCGGCTGTTCACTCGTCACCTTTTTTACGATTTACCATCTATGTGGTTTATTTATGTATTTTTACTGGTAAGAACCACTTGTCTCTTCTTGATTCCGAAAATTCATCTGTGCTTATTCAGAGACGTAACCACTTATTGCATGAATAAGTTGTGCGGTGGCAGAACACGATATATGATTAAGATAAGTTTATTGTTTATTCATGATCCGTTAATAGATTAATTAGCTGTCGAGTGAACAATTTATGTCCATACGAAACGCAAGCCTGTAGACATATAATGACTTTATTGGGTGTATCATGACGTTATCACATTAGTTCAGCTGAATAGACTATTGCATGTATATAGCCATAGACTAATAATTGTTTTGATCATTAGACATAGAACAACGCGCGTGGTCGTATTATATTTTTAAGATGCAAGCATATCTTGGAGTTGTCTTTTTATTTAGCAGAAACTGAGAAGAGACGAAATGTTTGCATAATTTGTGCAGAATGCTCGTAATAACAATTCTTGTCGACCTATTTTGAACATATGCTTTTGATCACGATTGACTGTTGTGATACATACTATATTACTTATCATGTTGTAAAATTAATCAACTATAGTTGATTTTGTTTGATTTCACTTGGATGTAAATATGGTAGGAGCAATCATTAATTAGTTTTCTTTTATTCGTTTTCAACGTAACGTTGCACAAACTGCGTTTAATCTTTTACTTATTCCAACTGGATTGTAAATTAAGTTAAATGACTCTGACAAGTGAATATTTTGAGCTATTCTACTTATTTATTGTAATTTATTTCTTTGTGTTTTTGTATTTATTGCATAGTAAAATCTTTCAATGGGCTT
>JAQFYQ010000571.1:0-16370 GCA_034694885.1 Buchholzia appendiculata | reverse complement strand
AGCTGTGATTATACCAGTCAGGCTGGAACCAGTCGTGCTGGATATTGGTGTTGCTGTTTTGTGTGCTTTGTGAAGTGCCATATGAAGTCAGCCATTCCATAGCGGGACAGTCAGCCTTATGCAATGCTGTAAAACCTCCACTGAAACCTGGTAAAGTGGCAGGAATTCATAATATGCGATATGGTTTGAGATTTCATCGCACTCACATAGGTCATTGCTTTCCAGGTCCGATCTTTTAATACAGAACTAGCTCAGTCCCTGTTCTGTGCTAATGCTATTGCCATTTAGTAGTGACCACTGAAGTTGATAGAGTAGAAATCCTGGTTGCCGGGTTACGGGGTCATCAAACTAAAAGGAATTGACCCCATTAGCTGATGTCCACAACTCTCCAATGAGCTGTGTTATCTATAGATTGCAATTGCAAGTCAGTTTATTGTAGGCGATATGGAGTGCGATTGAGAAGGTACAAATCCTGGGTTATAATAATGGTTATGAAGAAGAGAAGTGAGAGTAGGATGATGAAGTATCTGGATAGTCAATTAATATCTACAGGGAATGAAGTTATGTTAAATTGCATGTGTAGAGATATACAGTACATTATGAAGATACCTGATCAAAGGAACTTTTTGGCATATTTTCTTTACATCTAACTTTTGATGTTATTGTGCCTGACAATCAGTGATTCAGGTGGTACATTTTCGAGCCGTCATAATCATCATCGTGATCATCAACATTTTGCATCAGTTATTTCTTGTCAGGAATGATCCATACTGCAAAAATTTCATTCGGGGGCTACTATTTGATAATTTCGGGCCTGTAAACTGCCAAATGTTGAGCTTTTGGAGCCGTAATGAGCTGGAACGTCAGTGAAGATTCGTCACAGCCGTGGAACATCATTGAATATTTTTCATGGGCCTGGAAAGGCGCTCTGTCGCGGTGTTGCTTAAGCTGTGGCAGAACGACTTTACTAGTCTCCCCGACTGTCTCCCCGACTGTCTCAAAGACTGTCTCAAAGACTGTCTCAAAGACTGTCTCACCCGAATCTCACCGTGCTGCCAATAGCTCGGACCAGTCTTGAAGTCAGTCTCGAAAATCAAACATGTTTGATTTCAAAGATGAGACTGGACTCGAGACTCAACAAGTAGCGTCGTTTTGCCACTTCGTCGAACTCGAGACGCGACAGCAGAGCAACGCTCGCCGAGTGAACAGCCAATCACAGCGTTCTCGCGCTAATTTCCGATAGCGTATCGTTTTCGTTTTCAGTGCGCCTCGAATTACGCCGTGCTTTTTATCATACTCATACTGCAGGTATGGCTCGTATAAATACAGCAAATCTTCAGGCATGTTGTATACTGCACAGTAGCTGCAGTTGTACATAATGCGATGTTGTTCTTTCAAATTCTGTATCAAGCTAAAAGTTAAGCTAATTAGAAGTTGATTTCTCGAAAATTGTTCTCGAATATTATTCAAATATTCATTGATCAAATTTTTTCTAAAAAATTGCATTTGTAACCTAATTTTTCTAAATATACTTTTGAATTTATTGTGCATGTTTCATAGTGCAATCTTATGATATTTTTATACATCCCGATGAAATTTTTTCATACTAATATTATTTACAGCCGTTTAACTCGTAATCTATGAAATTAAGCATCCCTCGTCCAGTTGATCTTTGCATGAGCCACTGCCTAGACCAAGTTCTCTTAACCCCGACTTTACTCTTTTATCTTCTCATTCTGCGTCGCTTTATTATTAGTACAGCAGCAGCACACGTGGCAAGAAGATACAAATCCTCCGCGTCGTCCATGTTTTTTTTTGTCTAAGTTACGCCGTTGTACGAATGTATCGACAAAATTCATTATTTTCATTTATGAATATTAAATATAACTAGCTTGTATGACATGTCCGCGATACCCTCTGAGAGTGATGTTGACCTAAGAGTCTTAGCCTTGGTCATAAGGAGCAGTGGCATAGGTACATTGGAGCAAATGGAGCAGCTGCTCCAGTCGAGATTTTTTTAGATGACTTTTCCTATTCGTCCAGATCCGAAGAATTTTTAGGGGGGGGCACCCCTATAAACGTACTTGAAATCGCACTTGAGCCAATCAGTGAAATAGTGAAATAGAAGAAGGTTCTAATCAATTTGTGAGTCGATGTTTAAAGTGGAAAACGTAAATATTTTGCTCGCTTCGCTCGCAATACATCTTCATACACTTTTTACTTATAAAACTCGATGTACATTTTTCAATAAGCCTAAAAGTGCTCATTCACGAATGCTCAAAATACAACATCACATAGACAATGTGTTCTGTGATGGACAGGAGCTGCCAACCGTGACACATTAACAGGCATTGAATTTATTTTCTGTTGCCTCCAGGTATAAGCGTGTCCGCCTTAATCTTCATTGGAATCTAATTTTAAATACGGCATTTATAATTTAGCATGTTTAGCTCGCACCAAGTTTGAACATTTACAGGAAGCAGATTTGTACGTACTATTGTTCTTAAAGGTACTGCCATTTAATTATAGCGCATTTTATGTAAATTTTCACCGTAACGTTTTATCAATTGTTAAATTAGTTTGAAATAGAATTTAACCCATGGACGTAGATACATCAGGGACGGGGGAGGGCGCTTCTCCAATATTTTGGTTTGGGGAACAAGATAGCCTACCTCCCAATAAGCAGGCTGTGTCACCCTACCCCTCCGATAATAAGCATTGTATGCCCCCATGCATTGTATCCCCCCCAAATAAAAACCCATTACCATTGCAGACTCTGTACTCTTCTCGTCGCAAAGCTAATGGTTTGTAACTATTGAAGTTTTGGACATGAAAAATTTCTCTTCGCTTCGCTTGCAATCGATTTTCAGACAATGTTCAGTTAGTTTTTTCATCTAATATTGCATTATAATTATTATCGTTAAGTTGCTTGATTAAAATCTGTTTCAATTAACTATGTGGACAGATACAGTCGATTCTTAAACCTAAATGACTGTTGGGTATTAAAAATTGCTCCGGTCAGAAAAAAGGCTAGCTACGCCACAGATAAGGAGTCCTGAGAACCGATTTTCAAGTCCTTGGCTTTGGCCTTGATGGTTGAGTCCTTGACCTTGGTCTTGAGGGTCTAGGCCTTGACCTTGAGGGTCAAGGCATACCGTGACAGAGGTCGAGACTTAACAAATGCAACCAGTCCACCGAGGCTTATAATTTGTCTCGATAAAGTGTGGTGAGCTTGCCCAATTTATTTTCTATACAAACTCGATTAGAAAACGTAATTAGCAATCATACATCGAAACGATGATCGACAAGATTAGTGACGTTGCGTGATGGGCGGGACCAAAATTGATTGACAGGCCCATTGGGGACGCTTCGCTTGGTGAACTTGCGAGCTGAACGAACAGTCTCATGATTGCGTAAAAAGTTGTGGCAAAACGGTGAGACCAGTCTCAAGACTAGTCTCACCGTGTTGCCAATAGCTCGGACCAGTCTTGAGACCAGTCTTGAGACCAGTCTTTGAGACTAGTAAAGCCGTGTTGCCGCTACTTAACGCATGCCTTTTTGTATGCTCAGTAATCTTATCAAGCGTTAGATATAATTTGAGTAGGCCTATTATCATCTACATGTAATGGCTAATATCGATTTACTATGTGACTCATTGGAATTGATGCTTATTTATTTCATGAATATTTTGCACTAAAATAGAACGTGAAGAAACGACAATCAATGATAAGAAATAACATTTAAGTGTCGAGAAAGTTTATATTACGTATGATGGAGAGTGATAATATTATGTGAAGCAGTATTAATACTTTGGAATTAGCGTAGCTATGCGTCTTCGTTGCCCCCGTACTGTCTACATAGTTCACTCTATCAGCAACTTGACTAAACTTAGCTACCAAAACTCAACTTACTAACTTAAGTCAACTTAAGCTTACACCCAAATCGCATTGTCGTCTTCATCATAATCATCTTCTGCAGTGTCATTAATGCTAATTACGCAGACATTTTATTTGAGGCAGCTAATATTCAGCCACACCTGTTTGTCGACTTCCATCACAATAATTATGTAGCTCACGTTACAAGGCTGAATCTTTTAGGACACAGATCATTTCATACTTTGGTCTTCTACTGTATATGTTCTCTTTTTTTCTTAAATTTTGTCCTTGAATTTTTTCCTTGTATCCTGTGACTAATTGAGGTCTTTTTACGTCTTTACCTCCTGACAATTCTGCCATTAATTACCGTAAATACACTCCTCCAATTACAGCAAATACTACGATACTTCTCAAATGTTTAGCCGATTTAGAATTACTATTCAACAGACGTATACGCATCTACAATTTCCTACATATTAAAGGCGAGCTAGAACTCGTACCATAATAAACAATGAAGTTTTGTACTGGCATCTTCATCTTCATGTAGTTAAATCGTATAAATCCAGAATAGTCAATCCTTTGCAGTACTTAATCATACAGTCAACGTCTGGATTTGATAACAATTATTATTGATTACTCTTTGTAGTCATGCAGTCGATCATAACTACAATGACCATGACTAAGTATTTATCACCAAATATATATGTTTTATATTATTTAAATAAGCATTCAAAAATAATAAATTATTGCACTCACTGCTTAACCATGGCAATGGTTTCAATATTGATAAAACGGAAATATATAATTTAAAATTAGTGATTAGAAAATGATTTCGAAATAATCTGAACTTTTTATACAAAAATAGTGCAGTGAGAAATCAATTCCTGTGTGGTTAAAGAACTATTATCCAAAAAGAAACGTCATGCACGACCGCTCAAACAAATACTCTGTTGCATTCCATTTAGCTGTACATAAATGTGGCATCACAGCATAGTAGTAAAACCGATGAAAGAAAATCAGAATTACAATTCCAACTCAGCTTCAATTAATTAAATTAAATAAATTACTTCAATTACTTAAATTATTACAAATTAAAAATTAAAAAATTAAAAAAATTAAAAATTAAAAAAATCAAAAAAAATTAAAAGAATCAAAATCAAATCAAAATCAAATCAAATCAAATCAAAATCAAAATCAAATTAAAAAAATTAAATTATTACTTATTACTTCAATTACTTAAATTACTTCAATTCAATTAATTCTTTAGTATTCGTTTTGGTTAATTTTCAGATTATTTTCTTAAAATATTCGTATAGTCCCTTAACGGGTTCAATTTCGGTACAGATTTGATAGATTGAATCACTTTGGGAAGCTGGCTGACATATTTGTAAATTTCCTTTACTGTACAAATCAGTCAAAATTACAATGCCTTCCGTCCGTGCCGTTCAAACTTCCATGTGACTGAAATAGTTCGCACTACTAGCGCTATTTATATACGGGGCTTTCGTCCAATGCAAGTTGGTAAAATTGCGATTTCATTAGATTTTAATCTAGACCTAATCAATCTAACAAAAAGAATTATGGGATCACCCCCTCGTTGATCAATATAGGGCAGATTTTACGATTGACAATCAACTCTTAATGTCATGACAACCATCAAGGAAGTAGGCATGAATCAAAACTTGCAAGAAATTCTTCTTTTACGTCGTCGTCAAATCGTCTGTCTTTCCTCGGCGATGTTTCGCCGAATGATGACAATAAATCCGTCAGCCCATTTTGTAGTTCGGACTTTGGATATGTTCAGCATTTCGGCGGAACTAAAAATCAGGGCTTGTCTTTGAATTACGCACGTTTATCAAAACCCAAACTGGGAAGACTGAGTGAACTTTATTTTGTGACGAAAATACTGCGAGAAAGTTTTCTGAAGGTTTAGTGCAAACTGTTGTCACTACAAGTTTCAACATACATGTCAATAGACTAGCTTGCACGTCAAATTACATAATGGAAATAGAAAATTAAAATTAACAGAAGTGAAGTGCTAACATTTTTATAAATAAAGTGCTTTGAAATGGTATATTTTTATGCTTCACTAAATTAACCACATCATCATTTGGAATATCTGTTTATACAACTGCAATAATTCTGAAGCTAAATTGAACATTTTTATACCATACTGAAAAAATCGTTAACAAATAATAATTTAATCGAAGTAATAAAAAACATCGTAAAACGATGAACATAATTAATGTTTCAAAGTGATCCGTTTTCACGACTGATAAAAGTCAACAATTATCGCTTAAATATAGAGATGCATATACATGCCATAAAATAAATAGTCTATATCGAAGCGAAACGTAGATTTCTTAAGTCGGTTACTGCTGATACTTTAATTTCGTTGAATATCTTGGTGTAAACTGAGGCATAGATTGTATTTGTCTGTTGCGATATTCTTTCATAAACACAAAAATTCAATATTGACAGAATGAAAGGTTAAAAATACAAAGGTGATTGTTTTTTACTTTTGTTTCTAGCCTCAGAAAGCACTACAAGATCAACAGATCGTGACACACCTCTCGCGTATTTCTCGCTTCCTCTGCCTGTCTGTCCGTCCATCTCTGTCTCATTCCCCCCTCCTCTCCCCCTCTCTCACCCGTCTAGCCCTCTGTTGTTCACACGATGAACGTGTCAGTATGGATGTACATCTACTTCAGCGCTCTGCTCGCTACTCTAGTCCGACCTTCGCAATCGTCCCCGTCCAACAACGATGACGTCACACATATCGGCAACAAACTTGAAAGCAATGCCAAGGTCAAGGCGGCGTCCTTAGCAGAGGCCAAGGTCGACAAGCGTGGTTGGAAAGACAACACGATGGCTGTATGGGGCAAACGATCACTCGGCGTCGAACAGCTATTGGCAGATCAACGGGATTCTGAACTGCAATCGCATCAATCTCATCACAATTCAGGGATAAATCAAATGCGCGAATTCAACGATGCCAAGCGAAAGTGGGGACAGAATAACATGCAGGTTTGGGGTAAGCGAAATTCAGGTAACCAACGTAGTAGTTTCGAATCTTCTTCGAGACGGACGAATCTGGACGATTCTAAACTTATGAATTCCGTCGATACGGCGACAGAATTTAAGAGGAAATGGGGAGAAAATAATATGGCTGTCTGGGGAAAGCGCTACGAATCGCCAAATTCTAAGTTAGCTGAAAGTGAAAAGCGGAAATGGGGAGAAAATAATATGGCTGTCTGGGGAAAGCGCTACGAATCGCCAAATTCAAAATTGGCTGAAAGTGAAAAGCGAAAATGGGGAGAAAACAACATGGCCGTGTGGGGGAAGCGTTCCAGCACGCTAGGGGAGGTGGCTCCGTCCGAAATCGATAACGATAAGAGGAAATGGTCCGAAAACAGCATGAGTGTCTGGGGCAAGCGAGCGGAGCTCAATGACGAGACTGTAGGAGTTCCGGAGGAGAGCGAATTAACGGGTGGACATCACCACGGATTCGATGAGAAGCAGCAGAAGCATAGCGCAGCAGAAGAGAACAAATCTGACGACAAGCGCAAGTGGTCAGACAACACCATGGCAGTGTGGGGTAAGCGAAAACAAGAAGCGCCAGAAACTAATCAGCACGTTATCTCCAAGAGAAGCCTCTCCCTAGAGGGAGACGACTACGACGGGGTTGCCGACTCCGACCCTTGGGAAGCCCTACTGGCCAAAAATCGCAATAGAGGCAATATTCGTGAGGGACCAAAACGTAACTGGGAGACGAATACGATGCGAGTATGGGGAAAGAGAAGCGGCTGGCCAGCGCAGGAACAAAGCAATTACCCGGCTTGGTTGAGGCGAATGTTGTCCCAACCAGGCGACCGGTACATCCCGTCGCTGAGCGAGTCCTTCTCAGATGCCGATGATGACGGCGTGAGCATGCCTAAACGTGCTTGGGGTAACGACAACGGCGTACGCTTCTGGGGCTAATAAGAGACGCAGGTCTATTCTGCAGATCGGCTGCTTAATCATAAGATCGGCTTTCGCAGTTTATACTGTGCAGTGATAGTTTAGTCAAACTAGCGAATAGCATCGGTGTAGCGTTGACAAAACGAAGCGTAAATCAAAGTATTGATTGTTTAATCAGACTGACGCTAGACGTGTTCCATTGCGCACGGCATAGTCACTGCAGACAATATACAAATGCTTACGTGCGGTGGAATGTTGGTTTAAAACACTATTCGTGAATCTGTTGTAATTAAATAAAGCATTCATGAGTTGTGTTTATAAAATCATCCTGTGTTGAAGGGCATTGCGGCACACGTTCTAGGAAATTTGCATAGATTGGTGGATAGATAAATTGACAGATTGTATGTAAAGATATGTAAACATTATAGGCAGACAGATAGAAAAACTGATTTCCAGGCTGACTGACTGACCGACCGACCGACCGACCTACTGACCGACCGACCGACGAACCGACCGACCGACCGCGGTCGATCGACCGACCGTCCGATCGATCGATCGATCGACCGACAACCGAGCGACCGACCGACCGACCGACCGACCAACCGACCGACCGACCGACCGACCGACCGACCGACCGACCGACCGACCGACCGACCGACTGACTCATTTGATTGTCAAACTGACTTCCTGACTGGTTGATTGACCTACCGACCGACGGACTTACTAATAGATTGTTAGACTGGTAGTCAGATTGATTCATGGATAGATTGATTGACAAAAAGTGACACACATAATTGACTGGTAGAAAAACAGGGCAGATAAAAAATGCTGTGTGACAGGCTAAAATAAGTTGCAATACGCGTTATGTAAATTTGAGGCGTTCGATAATTGTTGTTATCTGACAGCGAAAGTTTTAGAAATAAAACGTGCAGGCAGAAAGTTAATTCTTTACGGATGTACAATTTTGAGAAAATTTACAATTTATCTAAGACAATTTACATTTTGCGTCATATTGATTTCACACTGGATCATTATTCCATCAATAATGAAAACTAATCTTTGGAAAGTGAATTTAATTATTTGTAATAATCAAAATCCTGCAGACAAAAGAGAACAAAAATGAGAACTTCTGAGCCCAAATGTTTAATAATTACAGTGATTTAATTGCTCATTACAAAGTTGTTGAAAACCAGCAAATTCTACATCATGGTCGTTTCAAGGATATATTTAAGTGGCACGGATGAAGTGGCGAAAAAGATGCTTGTAATCGTCATTATAAATGAATAAAAGCCAAAGTAATGTTGAAATTTAAGTTATTGTAATCTGAAAAACAGAATCCAAATAATGATCATAGTTGAACAACTTGGACAACTTTGAAGTTGAATATAAAAAAGTAAAATGCTTATCAAAGTAATTAAACTCAATAAAAGTTACAAACCCAATCTAAACAGCACAAAAGCGCATGCAGTTGAGAAAGTTATCTCCACAAATGTCGTGCGCCTGTAATCTGTGATGGGAAGAGATTCCGATGTCCGGCTAGCATCTTCCGGCGCCGTCCCGCGTCCCTACCATGACAGTTATGCCGGAGACAGGCCGCTGCGTGACGTTTACGCTCAATAGCACTTCCGGTAGCGACCGGCGCGAGGCGGTCATGCAGAATGTTGCCAGGATGAACATCGCTCTTCCGTGAAAGCAAGGCACGCCGGTGGCAGGCCGCGATCAAGCCAGAGAAGCCTGACAAACCGCACGACAATCGCAGCCGCTGCAACCTCAGCTTGGACGTCGTAAAGATATTTGGTAATTACACGAGCAGCGTTGAAGAGACCAATGGGTTGGCCGTAGTACGAAAATAGAGTGAAATAAACAATTAGACGTCTGGGTTAAAAAATGCTCCACCTTTTTAAAACAGTTAAAAAGCACAACAATGCAATTCATGTATTTTAAATGGTAACCGCAATGCAGTCATTGTGAGATATCAGTAATTTCATGCTCATTACGATATGTCTCAGTAGTTGTGCATCAGACCGTCATCACTAGCACTCGTCTCATCGGCAGGTTCTTGCTCTCAATGTCTGCACCAATCTCTTTCATTTGTCTGAGCATCATGTTTTATAGGACTTTCACTTTTTACTCTAATTCTATACTAATTTGTATTCAAATTTGAGGCGTCTTTAACGCCCCAAACTGGAGTCCCATGAAGGATGAGTCGTGGCCATTATTCCCGCGACAGACACGCTCGCTCACAAGATTACAATGCCGTACTATAGATAAGGATTGTGTGCAGTATTAAGCTTTAATGCTATATTATAGATAATACATAATTAAATAATAAACGTTTGATGACATATAATCGGAATGTAAACAGTAATTAGTTAATTATTGATGGCATATTTTACTTAACAGTTTACATAGTAGAAATGCCATATCAAACTTATTACAGTATGCTATTTCCATTTGACTCGGAACGCGTAGTGATCTCCCAGTTGACGCAACTCCTGTTCGAGCAGTCAATAATGCGCTATCGCATAATGCTTTTTCATACACCGTTGACAATCGTAAAAACTAGCCGAGCTGTAAAGGTCAATATTTCGACCGAAAAACAATTTATGCCCGCATTGTTCGGAAAATATCGAATTCTCCTTAAACTTCCCGACCGCACTAAATTCTAGGTTCACGAAAGCGTATCCCATAGATCTAATGAATCCATTGCATTCAGATAATAAATGATCGGTTCCTTTTTCGGTCGACACGGGTCACGTGTTCAATTACCCAGCAACCTTACAGTCTATTCTGCGGGACTAACCCGGGACCAGAGTGCAGTACATAATATTAACAGTGACCTGTACGGGGTTCCATTAGAAACTTGACACAGTTTCTATTCAAGAAACTTCCTGAAATATCCACCAGCACCGTCGCGGCGTAGCGGACTGGAGTAAACGATGGGTTCATCTTGGGATAAGTTGTTCAGTGTTCGAGATGGTTAGGTCGTGGTGAACTCGAACCCCCCTCCTCAATTTACACTTTGATTGTAATAGCTCGGCTGACTTACAGTAAGTCAGCTTCACAACCCTCAGACTTCAAAGTTCAAACCGTGCTTCCATTGAGTTAATGTTATGAGGTTAGCTGATCCACTATACGAGTATTTTTCAGTTCTGTTTCCTCCTATGATATTTCTCAGTAAATAGCATACAGATACTCGTGTATTTATTTTTATAATCACTTCACGCCGAATATTTCATTTTGTAATATGCGAAATTCATACCTCTGGCATATAGTGTGTTCACTGAGAAGTTTTACCGCAAATCTTCAGCATTTTATTTTTCTTTTCAACATCCGGTAAGTTACATTCACAATTGTCAGCAGCAAATTGAGTGTGGCTGTACACTATTACTTGTCTATTTTGAACAATATCAGTAAAATTTACGTTGAGAAATCAATGTACATAAATACCATATGAAAACAATTCATCCATGTTATTAACCACAGTGTTCTTGCGCCTTTCCGAGTCTGTGACATTTAATTTGGCTTGCAGTCTCAAATGGACACCAATGTGTGAAAGAGTGAAAGTGTCAAACATGTATGACAGTGTAAAAGTGTAAAACAATGTGAAAGTGTGACCTTTTTCTAAAGAACGAATTTAATTTGCTGAGCGTACGTGTGTCAAGCTAAGTCAAAGGAACCCGGAGACAAATAAAGATAACGAAACTAAATTATTGTCAATATCAACACAACTCGGCTTATGTCGTCACTTTTAAATTAACCAATCCCTGTCACGCCCGTGTGACGCTGCTATTAAACACGTACTCGATTGACGTCACTCGGTAGTCGCAAATCTTTTAATCATGACAGCCATTAAAACTACGCTACACACAATGACGAACTGATTCCTCTCATTCATTTACACCGAATTCCAATAAATCGACTATTCACCGCCGGTGGGTGTGACTCATTGCCGGATTAGTTAGGACCGGTGACCGGCCTGTAGTCCTCGGACCGTCCTCTCTATCTCTCATTCTCTCTCTATTTAGATTAACGTGCTCGCTCAGCCGCATCCCAGTGTTCGAAAGTGATTTCGCCGCGATTCTCCGACTGGAACAAATTATCTCCGAGTACAGGATGGCAGACCGAGCGGACAAAACGTTCGCTATTGTCTGCTGCCGAGACACGAGGCAGACACGACTGGAAGGGGAGGCAGACCACTGGGGGGGGGGTACAGACCACCGGGGGGATGCATGGCCCAGGCAGGCCGCAGACACGTCATGCTTTGGTAACTTCAAACAGATATCCGCGGTCGTCGACGTCACGATAGCGTCAATGCATCCCTGGGCAGGGCATAGAGCCATCTATATCTTACACATTTGTTAAAAATAGTAACTCTCCCGAAATGATGCAGGATTCATGTTGTTGAAAATTGTTACATTAAAAATGACATGTGACATCCGATAGAGTGAAAGTGATTTTTTGTAAATGTCACTAAGCGATCCATAGATTCATGACATATTCCAATCATATTCAATTATTACTGTGGCCCTGAATAAGGACACTGAACTCCGAGGTACTAATTTGGTAAATTCTATCATTATACAAGGCGGATTGGTTAGCTTCTTGGACTTTAGCCTTTATCTGTTTACTTCATCCAGGTAAAATGCCTTTCTCTATGGTAGGTGCGATTTAACAGCATACTCTATAGACACTCAAATTCTTTAGTCCATATTCTTTAGGCGATATCGGGATCATTATGATCAGTCAATTATTTAATTAGGTATTCCACATTGCATAAATTAATTTAATTTATGTTAGGTGAAAGTCAGGTTTCGCGTGGCGTTTGTAAAAGTTTAAAATATGTTTATCAAACAGTACCAAACAATACCAGCTTAATGCACAGTTTTATGTCATCAACCATCTGCATAACATGCATCCTGTTTCTGCTGATATATCTCCATGGACTTTAGCCAGAAGCCGTGCAAAAATTCCACTTTACCGGGGCCTGTTTTCTTGGTAAACACTTCAGTTTACTAAACAAATTGCTTGCACAGCTTGTTAACAAGAGATCTTGTAAAACATTTTCAAGAATATCACCAATAACGTAGCCCAACATGAGAATTGATCCAGGCTGGTTTTCTGTAGATTGTTTTCGAACAGAAAACTACGCTGGTATTTTGTTGTATCAGATTAACAAGAGCATGCAGAGCCAGCGTTCTATTGAATGGTTTCATGTTTGCGCTCGCCTGGATAATTTCTCTCTAAACTACTTCTGTGAAGAAATGTTCAGAGGGTTGGGGGGGGGGGCAAGAACCAACTTTCGCAGTTGTGAGAAAAGACAACTGTTACTACTTGGGGACGAGACAGCTATCACTTCATGGGGACACGGCATGGGGAAGAGACAATTGTCATAGCTTCGATGTGAAAGCTGTCACCACTTTAAGAATAGACAACTGTCACTACTTTAAGACAAGACAACTGTCACTACTTGAAGACAAGACAACTGTCACAGCTAGAGACAACCGTCAATGCTTTGAGTAGAGTCAACTGTCACGGTTTGGGGGAAGAGACAACGGTTTCTGCCTTTAGAAGAGACAACGGTCACTGGTTTGAGTAGAGACAACTGTGAATGCTTTCATTAAAGACAATTGTCACAGCTTGGTTCTGATAATAGCTTGAGAAGGACGCCGCCGCCGCCGACATCTCTACCGTCGTTCAGATACGACGCGCGTAATTGGCCGTAGCTTTCCCGCGACACCGGAGATTAAAGAATATGAAAACTGCGTGCGACAGCAGTGCAGTGACAGTGCGCGGCAAGAATGTAATAATAAGACAAAAGGAGGAGAAAGAGAGAGAAAGAGAAAGAGAGAGAGAGAGAAAGAGAGACAGAGAGACAGAGAGTGAGAGAGGAGAGAAAAGGAGAGAAAGAGAGACGACGAATTATTCGAGAAAGAGTAGAGACAGATACTGGCGAAGAATGTCGCCAAGTCGATACGCGCTTCCGATCAACTTTCGATCGCAAATCGTAAATCGTTTAGTAATAAGGGAACGTGAAATAGACCCAGGATGCACCGATGCGATCCGGATATTTCATCTGTCAGCTATATTAACCAAGAGACTTTCAATATTTTTGTGTGTCGTACCTGTTCCAATGGTTTCACCCTGTTTACTAGTTTTATCCGATTGCTATCACAAATAACCAGAATGATTTCAGCAAGTATGCTACTAGTGCGCATTGTATTTGAATTCATTCTTTCGGCTTCTATTTTTTCAAATACATATATCAGGATAAATACCAGGACGTTTAATCCCAGAACATGCTTTCCTCTACAATGGAAATAACTACAACATGGTGTGCATGCAACAAACAAACAAACAAACAAACAAACAACACACACATTAAATACTTAAGGTGAAAGATGGATGGTAGGTGAGATGAGATGATGGATTAAATGAATGTTCACATTTTCTATTTTCACAGAATTACAAAAGAAATAACAAGTAAACGGCATACTAACAAATAGCTCTCAACAAAAAGTACTTGAATAAGAATTGGCCAAAATAAACTGATATTTCTACTTGTAGAAAGGATCCAATTTCATGTTCGATATTGGGGACGAATGTTTTTTGGAAGGGGGTATCACGAAAAAATGGGCCCAAAAAGTCATCCCCATAGTAAAAAGTCATCCATAGTAAAAAGTCATCCCTCGTGAAACGGCGCTACCGCGTGTTCATATTGATGGACAGTCTACACTTGGGTCAAATTATGTCACAGAAATCATCAGTATTTAGTGTGGGGGTAGGAAATACGATTCACTGGCTCAGTTATGTCAAATAATAGTTATGATCAATAGCTGCAGACGCAACGAGAATAAATAAACTTTTGCAACATTCCACCCTTATCCGTTTATTTGTTAAGATTCAACTTTTTGTCATTTTTTATTTAGTATATAGCTCGGATTGGTTTTGCTAAGAGATGAATAGATAATCTTATAAAAACAGTTACAACACGGTCAGTACATTACGCTTGTCGAGAACACCTGGAATGCTTGCTGATAGCGTCAAGAAATTTATTAGTATTTAATTTCCTCACTTCTTCCAATACAAATTAATCACCATTTTTAGGTTTTCATAATTTATGCAAGATAATATATATATATATATATATATATATATATATTATATATATTTATTTATTTTTATATATATACACTGTACATATATTTCACCAAATTATATGGTACGTAGCACTACAATGACACGAGAAATCAAAATAATACAATAAATTAAACAAAGTGTACACAGAACGTAATAGTACAAATACATTCTAAATAAAAAAAAGTAATTACAATCCCAATATTATTCTCCTTCTATATACAACCAAATGTTATTGCTCGATTTAATTAATAGAGTCCGAAATCAAAAGTCCACACCTCGCACCTATGAATATATGTGAAGTTTGATTGATATCGACGTTATATATTTGGGTGGTTAGTTGTTACTATGAACTGCTTAGG
This sequence comes from Buchholzia appendiculata, assembly GCA_034694885.1. Classification (NCBI taxonomy): domain Eukaryota; kingdom Metazoa; phylum Annelida; class Clitellata; order Enchytraeida; family Enchytraeidae; genus Buchholzia; species Buchholzia appendiculata. The sequence goes on along the minus strand of JAQFYQ010000571.1, from coordinate 1,036 downwards.
AGGGGTCCAATTATTATCTGGATATGTCCGCAGTATGTGATAATAATAACAATAACATCTACACGGAAGTAATCAGTTTTGATTGCTTAATGAATTTGAATCTGTTCCATAGTGTAACAAAGATTCAATGATTGAAGAAGCCATATCTAGAGTAAAGCCAGTAGCGACGATTTAGTCACCACATCTAATTGAATGTCACAATTGATTACAATGCAATATTCACTTACACGATCCAGTGCAGCCAAACTCCTAATATTAACGGTTAAGAAATGTTCTTAATTAATATTTTCCATGTCTCGACGCTGTAGCAAAGAACATTTTAGGATGGAAAATGAAGTCATTACTGTCGGCATCAAGCGTGTAATCAATAAATGAAGATGATCGAAATTCTTTGCGGACGTCAGTTGATCAGCGAAAGAGTTTAGCAATGGTTGAGTGGATTTGTGGATCGATTGATTAGTGGCTCTGTGGATTATGAGATAAGGCTATGAAGAGAAGCAGAAATATAGACTGCCATTTTTTAGCTTGAACTGTGTACGGTATATTGAAGAGAAAGTGGATAAAACATACAGCAGTTTTAGGGGTACAGTATAATATAAATTCAATAATGTCGCTAGGTTTCTCCTTGATAATGGATTCAGCTACTTTTGCATTCCCAGTGGCAATTTTTCAAATAATGTCTGATTATGTATATTCGTCCTTCACTACCAAAATTTGACAGTGTGATACACCAACTATGGCTTTAGTTCCACAAACAAATTACTTAACCCCATTAAATGATATTGCTTTTGAAGAAAATTATTTGTGACAAAAGACAAACGATTTGGTGATGATGAAAGGTGCAATGTCTGCACTATTGATTTCGGACTCTATTAATTGCATCAAGCGCAAAATTTAGCTATTTAGAAGGCGAATTGATATTGTAATTCCTTTCGTTATTAAGTTTGTATTTGCATGATTGCGTTATATGAGCACCTTGTTAATGTTTAATTTATTGTGTTATTTTGGTTTCTCGTTTCACCGTAATGCTACCATA
>JAQFYQ010000570.1:0-16371 GCA_034694885.1 Buchholzia appendiculata | reverse complement strand
CATGCCTTTGTTATCGATTGTTTAAACTGACTCGTTATTCCAGACTTAAAGTCTGTTGGTTTGCTATTGTTGCACTGGTTGTTTATTGTATAATAAAAGAGTTCTCACACATGCAAGAATAAAAAGATTTGGTTGCATATTTCGCTTTATTTAATTGATAATGATTGTAACAATCAGCAGTATTCACACGAACAAATCAATTCTGAGAAATAGGATTCTTGCATTTAGGGCATGTTCTGCAGTTGGCCTACACAAAGCGGATGAATAAAGAATAATGAATGCTGAATTTGAAACAATATTGTCGTAAAATGAATTTCCCCAAGATACAAGTTCTTTTCTTTTAAAGTTCCGTTTCTTGCAATTTCCTTCCTTGCAATTTCAATTTATTGCCATTCCCTTCCTTACGAAGTCCAATACTTGCATTTTCTATCCTTTCAATTTCCAATTCGTGCTTTTACCATTCCTTGCTAATTCCATTCCACGCATTTTCTTTCATTTCATTCTGTTTTCATTGCAATTTCTTTCCTTGCAAATTGTACCTCTGTTATAGTTTATCAATTTTCATTACATGTTTCATTCCTTGAAATTTCCATGCCCGATTCCTTCGATCGCATTTCCTTCCAGTTTACCCTCCCCTGCAGAAATTCGTCATAGCTTCTAGCTTCTCGTGTAACATTATTGCTTGACTACGTTCGGACCACAGCGTTGAGTAATGACGGTACTTTTCTCATACATATTAATTAACATTCTATTGCAGAAATAATATAAATGCACTTAATGAATTCAAACCACTAAGGTACCTGACTTGTTTCATTTTACTATAATAATGGATCTATCAAGGTCGGCAACAAGTTAATTGCAGCGTGTAATTCTCGAAAATATTAATAAAATAGCAGAAAAACGAAACTCTCCCAATTGTAATTCGAAATTGGCAGGGTGGATTTTTGTGTGAGAATTTTTGCAAGCATTGCACCTTTGTAAATTTACAATAACTTCAATAAACTGATCGAAATTTGTTGCTACACATATTTAATTAATTTTGGTTGAATATCACAATGACAGAGGTTATTTTCGGTGCTATCCAATGTTTCTTTCGTCAATTTCTGTGATCATCTTGCTGTGTTTTGAATTAGTTTTAAGTTAGGAAGCCTCTAACAGACATCTTGTATGGAGCACATTTAAGTTTCAACCTGTCAATTAAGTAATGTTATCACTGTGCTACCTAGAAACATACATGACTAGATTTATGCAGTGTTTTAATTCTCAAGTGTTGTGCTTCGGTGCAAGGAACTGCTAAACGTTGCTATTTAATAGGCCAGTGACAAAACAGTGATGTAGACCGTCAAGACCAGTGTAAAATAAAAAAATATTTAAATGGCCTTTATCTAGACCTAAACCAGGCCAACAGGATTTGATGAGCAAAAATGTACGAAAACTAAATTTTCGACTTTCTGAAATTAGAATTGTCATAACTTTTAGGATAATTAATTTTTGCGAACGCAATTGAGCTGAAATATGGCAAATTTTTTTCCTCTTCAAGCCTGTAAAATTTTAGATTCCGCTAATAAAACTCTGCCAAGATTTTGAATTTTTTCTTAAGGGCCGTTTTATGGCACACCTTGTATATAAATATGTATATTAGGGTGGTCCAAGTTTATATGGTAAAATTTCAAAGTGTCGATAGCGGTGCTCCACAAGGCTAACTTTGTTTCTCTATTCATAAAGAAGATCTGTGCAAAAAATTGGATTGATTGAAGCATATTTAGGGGTCCAGAGTTTTGGAACATTTTTAACATGATGTATGATTAGACGAAAAAAATGGGTACGGCTGTGCATGGTGGCATTGTGGGCTGGCATCTTTTATTTCCTGTAACTGGCTACCAGCTTAATAAATTACCAAATTGGATTAATAAATTAATCCAATAATTTATCATAAGCATCAAACAGTTATTTAGATACTGTTCATCAGATGACAGCATATATAATAAATTATGGTCCTTCAGTAGAGACTGAAGGGGCAACAGCGATTATGCCATCCTGCTGTATCGTTATCGATGATATTTTCACAGACACTACTTATGGAGACGAGGAGTTAAAATTTCCGTCTCCCTCTACAACATCACGATCTACCTCAAAACTCGCAAAGAACATCATATTAGAAATCATCAAGAGGTTGCTGGTGCCTTGGACAGGGTGAACATCCCAGTCAGACCAGCCATTTTTGCAGTAGCATCTGTTGCGAAAGTTTGAGACATCCTCTCAATGATCTGGCTTTGTCCCGCAACTAGAAGAGCACAAATGATCACCGGCAAGGAGGTGTTTGAGACGGACGAAGAGTACTTTTCCACTGAATATCCACTCCTGCACTGCGATGGGAAATTGCTACCGGTGTCACCGGATATAGATAAATAGACTATAGATAGAATTGTAAAACTAGTGGCTGGAAATGAAATCGAGCAGCTCTTGGCAGTCTCTAAAATTGGAAGGGAAACTAGTGAAGAACAGACGTCTGCTTGCTTGAAAGTACAGGAAGATTTTAATCTTCAACACGAGGTGCGTGGCCTTGCATTCCAAACAACTTCATCCAACACAGGTATTCATCGCGGACCTTGTGTCGTCATTGAGAAAGCTATCGGTCACGAGCTTGTGTATATAGGTTGCAATCATCACATAATGAAAGTTATCCTAATTAGCGTGTTCTCTCTGCGCTCGTTGGTTGAACGGGGGAACCTGAGTTTGAAATTTTCAAACGATTTCGAAAGAAGCAGTCTGACATCCAACAAGATCAGTAATCACCACTGAGTCCCCAACTGAAGATGAACCATTTGTTGCAGACACCGATAGTGACCAAAAGGAGATGACAATATTCTACACCGATCCTATAAAATGTCAGCAACCTCGCGAAGATTACCTTGAACCCTTCCGCTTATGTCTCCTCTTCCTCGGAGGAATGTCTCGTTTAAAACGAAACATTCCGAGCTTTAGGAGCAATGCACCATGCTCTCTGGATGTCGAAGACATTATATGCACTAACATAGCTCTTTTTAAAAGCCAGCTAACTCGCTAGCCACGAGACCGACCGATTTTGCACTTTTAATTGCGTTAACTGGATGCTTCTGGTACGAGGCTCCATTAGTCGCCAATGCTCCCTTCAATGATGGCCAGATGCTGTCAGTGCTTGAGAAATATCGAAATCGCGTAGTTGCTGAGCCAGCAAAATCAGCACTCTCCCTATGGTATCTCCATCTATGGTATTTCTCGAAGCAGCTCATATGTTTGTCATTCTTCGATTCTTGTATAAGCTGTGAGGTGAAGAGGGCCATGGTAGCAAACGTGCAGTTGCCTGAGACTATCTGCTCTTAAGAGATCAGGTGCCAGCAATATCAAGGATCCCAAAATTTTGGAAATGGGTGATTCATTCAGAAAGATAAGAGAGAGTATGATGAAGATTGTTAATGTGTCGCACGTGGCATTGCCCTGATCCAAAAGTACAACGAGACAAAAACAATAAATGAGCACCAGAAACAGTTCTTGCTCCGTTTCGTACATGTAGCAAAATCGCGAACTGTAACCGACATCGACAAAGGCGGATCTGTCTGTGAATGACGTCTTGACTGGTTATACAATCTGTACATTGTTAGATATAACTTATATGATAACATGATAGGATGAATTATAATTGAATATAGTTTCATAATATGTAAACGATGGAAAAATGTTTTTGAAATGTTATTGTGAATAAAATGTGGTCAGAAATGTTGATTTTTACGGTAAATCGCAGTGTTGCTTCTAAATTCCACATTTTCTCTTGACCTCTTAGCATCATTGAATTAGTTCAAATTTTGTTGTGTATGATCGAAATAGTATACTCAACATGTTCAGCCTTGTGGAGCAACACTTTTCAACAATTTTGCATTTTGGACCACCCTAATGTATATACATTTATAAACATGCATACATTCATACATTTATAAATATAAATGCATACATTTATACATATATTCATAAGAATATACGTGAGCACCTTCACAGTGTTAAAAAAACATATCCGATTCGTCACTTGGGTACATTTACTCCCAAATATCTAAACATATTCTATAACTGAATTATTTGACCATCCGTCACTGACTTTTCACTACAAGGATCACATCGCCATGTACCATGTTACACTCCCTCAATATCGTATTGCTTTAAAATAATTTTATTTCTGCCCATTGAAGCCGAATCTCTGTCCGACTACATCATTAACCCTTTCCACAAAATTTGGACAGCATCTGCAAACAATAACAGCTTCCAATCATTTATAGCTTAAATGATAAAGGATTCAGTTTCATCCCGACTAACATTGTCCATAATCCTGTAACGTTAGTTCTTTCCCTTGATAACATTTGTAAACCAACTTTCATAAATTGATCACTACTGCTCTTACGGTAATATTTACAAACCATTTAAATCTGATTTTTTATTGATTTCTCCCCAAACATAACCAAAACCCAGACCTACTCCTAGCATCCACCCTTACCTTATCCTACATTAATAAAATCCGCAACTTGTTAACTCTACAATTGCCCTCTACACAATCCATAAATCTTCAATATTATTCTACCCCGAACCATCTAAAAGAAATATCCCTCCCCCTCAGAAATCGAATTTCTAAACAAATAAAAACATATAGTTCAATCGATCAATTTCAGTGATGGATCTTACTTGTTGGAGCTGTGATATTGTGCACGTACGTGTACTGGAACTTGGCAGATGTCTTTGAGATTTCGTAGCCGCAAACACTGTGCGAAAAGTCGCAATTTGCAGATGATACTTGCGCTGAAAATAATAACTGAAACAGTTTCACCACAGTAGAACAAAGCTTACTAAAACTCGTGTGGCAAATTTCAAGCAATGGATGTCGCTTTCCCGCTTGCAATGTAGGCCCATTAGTTGCACCGTAAACATATAATGTTCGCTGGTTATACATCTAGATATTGCTAATAATGCAATCTTTTCGGAGTCCAATATGAGATAACTTAAATAAGTTCAAAGCAAACTGGCTTCGAACTTCTCTATTCATCTCTGCATGCTCCTATTCTTCCTTGGTTGCATAATGCACCGTATAAAATTCTATATAGTGTAATTTCTTGACTTCATACATAGTGTGGTGGTGAATACAGACGGTTAGAACTAATGAGTTCATAATGCTACTCATTCGAGTCCTGCGCTGCCTTGCAGTGTGATGGTGTTGATATTAAGACGTTAACGATAAGTATTACTTCCAAGAACTAGTAAAGCGGGTGACCAGTATGGTGTTGTGGTTTTCGCGCCTGCGTGTTATGCACGAGACCCGGTTCGATTCCTGATACTGGTGTGAACACCGGTGTGACACCGGCACAACATTTTACTCGTGATTGAAAGAAGACTTGTTGCAAGCGGTCTCTTCATATCTAATTTACAACTTTGTTTATATAACCGCTGTGACAATCTTTGCCCCGATATACCGGTGTTCTGCTATGTGAATTGTTGTTACCGGGCCTGTATGGCGTATGTGTGGGCTGTGCGGTGTGAAAAGGCCTGTTGCTACACCAGCCTACGTGACATATCGTTGAATAGTCGTTGTGGAATGTCGAAGCTGTGTGGAGTAGTAAAAGCCAATGTAGCGAGTAAAAGCCAACGTGGCTAAAACGCATTTTACTCTGAAAATCTTGTTTGGGTCGGAGTAATGTGGTGGCGCTGCGAGACGGTTAGAACTAGTGAGTTAATTGGTATGACTCATTCGAGTCGTGCGCTGCCTTGCAGGGTGGTGGTGTTGACATTAATAAGTTTACGATAAGTATGACTTACAAGAACGAGTAAAACTGGTGGCCAGAATAGTATTGTGGAACCACGCTTGCTTGTCACGCATGAGACGCGGGTTTGATTCCTTTGACCTTAATAGCGTTTTACTCGTAATTGGAGGGTGGCTTGTTGTAAAAGGACTGACTCTTCACAGCATCACTTACAACAATACCGAAATATTGGATTTATTTGATGAAGCGTACCGTTAGCATTGCTCGGATATACATTTAGCGTTATCCTCAATTCACTACGTCTTCTGAACATTTCTACGACCCAGTAATAATGTATGCACATTAGCTAGTTTACATATATTGTATAAGCAAAGTCATGAAGGAATAACACCTGCCTAAAAGCCTATTTTGTAAAGTAGGTCAATGCCTGGAAATTGCCTATCGCCTGAATGAGTGTTAAAAAAGACGAAAGCCTCAATATCGGTGTTGCGATATCAGTTTAGGTGTTGCGCTGCAAACTAGTAAATCTGCACTAACTTGATTATGTCTGTCTCAACTGGATTCTTGTACTAAGCTGTCTATATATATAATTGGCACGTTTTAGATAATACCTTATAAGACGTTATCAGATCACCGGCTTTTGTCGGTGCAAAAATAGCCCGACTGAATGTAACCCAGCGCATTTCGCCGGGGAATAGATTGTTCGGGCAAATTTAACCCGGCATATTTGCCATGGGCGGACTATTAATGGCAGCGGTTTCAACGATGGGCCTTAGACGCCTGCATGTACAATTCACATGTTGACTAAATACATAGTAAATAACACAGCGTAACCATACGGGGATACCCTTCCTACTAATACAGAGCATTTTTCTATAATTATACGACTGCAAGCATACTAATACACGTACGTTCAGAATACAATGAAGGCTACAGTTGCAGCCAGTGTGGGATTTGTCCACAGATAGGTGGGGGGTCGACGTTCGAACGATCGGCAGGGTGTGGATGGCGACATTGAAACAAATCTGAAGAGCGGGGGAGGGGCTGGCAGCGGTCCAAACAAAATTTGTACGAGCGAGGTGGGAGTGGCGATGGTAAAACAATTGTCTGACGAGAGTGGGGCGGCGACGATCAACAATTGGACCGACCCCTGGGTTTTTACTAATACCGACCGCCTGCTTTTTTCTCAAGCGCGGTAGGCGGTCGTGACACCAAGCAGGGAGGTCGAGTCCCCCCCCCCCCGGAAAAATCCCTCCCTAGTTACCGCGCGAAACAATTTTGATCAACACCGGAGAAACATGAACACAAGCAATTTCCCCAGTGCTACAATGTACCATGTGTAAGCGGCAAAACGATTATAAAGTCCTTGCAGTATTGTAAAACTGTATATTCGTAAAAGGCGTAGATATACTTTTTCTTACGGTGTTGTTATATATTTTTAAGTGAGTGATCTGATTTTGTCATTAAAGTAAAATAAATGAATAAACTGAGTAAACTATTGCTGATTAGAATTTGATTTAATATTGTGTTTATACCCCTTCATGTGTCTATTTTAATATGACTGATGAGCAATTTTATTCGCGGCGCTAATTGTTGATTCCATATTCAGTATTTCAATGTAATGTGATCGTTGTAATATGATCGTTGAATTGTCAATAATCGCAACGGGAATTATGCGCTTTTTCAATGGACGCACGGACATTTTTCGCCCGGTCAAAGTTCGCTATAGACTCCGGCGGTGTCACACAACAGTGTCACACACCAGTGTCACACACCAGTGTCACACATCAGTGTCACACACCAGTGTCACACACGTGCTGGTGGATCGTTCGTCATTTACACAATTCAGTTCGTTGTTCCTGATAGATCATGGCTGATTTACTTGTGCTTTATTTACAATATTCAAACAATAAGAAACTAGGTTACCTCTTGTATTGTGATTCAAGGCTTCACAATCTGTCATTTGAACCATAACGTTATCTATAGCAAGATTTGTAAGATAAGGTTCGCCGTGAGTGGCCTCGAATTCGATGTAAAAGTTTCCAGCAGAAAAGCAGAGACTGAAGTTGTTCCATAGTGTTTTCTGACTGATTTGTATAGGAACAGGGACTGACAAAATCTTACTACCCACTAACGAATAGACATTGACCACCAGTGAAGTGATTGTATCCCCTGCCACGTCTGGTCTGTGGTAACTGAATGTGATCAGCGTGGTCGTGTGGAAGGAAGCTAACGGCGATCTCAATCTAACAATATCTCCAAGCAGACCGGTTATAGAACTGACCATCATGTAGCTCCCTACAAGTTGTAATTGGAACTTTAATGTTATAACATACTGTCATTAATTTTATCTTATTTAATTATTTAAATATATTAATCAAAATTATTCTTATATTTCTTATTAAAAAATAATAACGATGAGCCGCTGATTTTTAATGACAATTAAAAATAGATCATGTGTCTGTATGCCAGAAGACCTCTGTTCTTCTCATGACGGACTTGGCGAGATCGCACAGAGCTACTATATATCGTTTGTCATCACTAATGAGCGCTCCAAACGTAAATCAGTATTCGATTTTGGTTTAATGCATTTTAACTACAATAAAGTACGAGTCTTACTCTAAAAGCCACGTCATCGTGGCAGTTATTGCTGATCAAGTGTAGCGGTAGAGATTTTTTTATAGTTTTAGAATGATAGTTGTTTATTGAGAATTATACACAATATTGACCTGAGTAGCATCGACAAGCTAAGTTTCGTATCTGTATTTTTCACTAATTAAATTGTTACAGGCGTGTACTTCAACTTGTTCCTAGCTCAAAACATCGATAACAGTCAAGAAGTTCTGTTCAGTATGCAATAACCCAATCGACTTATCGCCTGCGCAGACAACGATTGTAACTGTGATTATGCGGAAAACCCGTCCAAATTTAACCAGTAAGCCACATATCTGTTAAAGTTTAACTAGATATACAGTGACCATCAAGCCGTTAATGATGAATAATCAGATGCGTAATATTCCTGCAAATGCAATTCGTTACATGTAAGTGATTTTGTCGCTGGCAGTGACAACGTCACGTCATGCTCAGGTATATTCAATAACAGTGCTTGGACTGAATATACTATTCCAATATCAACAAGTTTGCTAATGTTTCAAAATATAAGATAAACCAAAAAATGTGTCAGACGCTATAGCGCTGAACCGCATCCAATTCCAATCCTAAACGAAACCCTCACTCAAACTAGTTTTTTCATATACCCATATCCAAATTCTAACTATTATAGTGTTGAAGCTTGTTGCACAAGGATTCAGAAGATTCTAAGCTCTCATTGGATTAGATCGTATTACAAGTCTCAGAACAACTCGAACGCTTTCCATATATTTATTCACGTCAATTCCTATTATCAATTATAGCATGTTTAATTTAGAATTTCAGTTAGAAGTAGTTCCTAAATGTCCGAAAGTGAATTAGTTCTACTTGCTTCTAAAGTTACAACTCGTCTTTTTAAAGCTCTACTTCCATCTCTTTTTTGCGTTCTCCTTACTCAGCCCATGCATAGGCGTTGCGCTGCTACTCTATTATTGCTGCTGCTGCTATAGCTGAAATGCTGATGCTAAGCAACTATGAGCAGATTTGCTGATGCTAAGCAAATCACCACACAACACTATATTGGTTATACAATATTCTTCAATTTATACACCATTATAAACTGTACGAACATCAGAAAGCAACGTACTATACAAATTTTAATTCATTTGCATGCATTATTCACTTTACAGAAGTATTTGCTCGAATAAACGTGGTTCATTCCCATATAATATCGTCAATGTTTACACTAACCTTTCAATGAATTACTCCCGTCTTTATCCGGACCAGAATTCTGATTGCTTTGGTTAAGGGTTCTCCTGGCCCACATCAAAGCACCTATCTTAGTGCTTGTGTATCCACATAAGAAGTCATTCTCGAACGTGCATGACACATTTCGCATCGAATCTATTTGACACGGCGATCAATGACACTAAACTTTTATGTAATAAAATAAGTCTAACGTCATTTTAATTAATTCGTCAAATTGGCAATACATAATCAAGCATAATTTAAAACACGACATCAAAATAAATCACAACGGTTCAGTAAGCCAGTATGGCGTTTATGAGACGGCGCAAACGGACACATTCAATGTTTGTTTAATTCTACCGTATTGATAGAAAAAAAAGTTAAAATAACCAAGAATACATGACCTATTTACATACAATTAGTCAGACAGAACGTGCCGACATAAAGCGATAGACCGTTTTGATTATTATATCTAAGAAAGAGATGCAGGATGGAATGTTAATTTTAATTTTTAGTAATTAAATTCATATACATACATATATATATATATATATATATATATATATATATATATATTATACAGTCAATCTATAATTCAGTCACTTTGTAAAGTGACTGGAAATTTCAGGCACTTTGTAAAGTGGCGAATTTGGTCAGTCACTTTACAAATTGCCTAAAAAGTCCAGTCATTTTACAAAGTGACTGAAATTTGAAGACGATTTCTTTACAGATTGCCTCAAAGTCAAATGTATTGTTAATCACGCCACTATCTGCTCCAGCTAGCGACATAATGAGTTTATCAAATAGTTTATCGCATTTTAACATCTTAACAAGGCAAAGCAAGATATTTGTATAGACCATTTTTGCAAGTCCAATGCCAGGCAAGGCATTTTTTTAAGGCCGAGCAAGGCTCGTATTTTCTTAAGGGTCAAGAAATTTCTAGGTTATAGTTACCACCATATTGATCACTCTTCTGTAGTTACACTTCTAGAACCTTGTCTTCAGGAGAGCGAATTAAATATAATTACATTTAACGATTACAATTCCTACACTGTTTTACGCATACAGTATTAAAGATAGTATTTATTCGTGTCTGGGTAAATACCTGCTATGCAAACCCTTATAAGAACGAATACGTCCAAATCGTATTCATTTCAGCTTGTGATAACCCCATCGTATTTCCACGACCTCTCTCGTCTCTATATTAAAATGTTATTGTGTCACTTCGATGCTTTCTATTGTTCATTGGGTTTGGCCACTACGGTCTCTTTTAGAGGGTGGCGGGGTGGGGGTTGTTCGCAGAGGGTGATGGAGGAGGGTGATAAGGGAATAATTCAGTTTGATTGACAGGCAGTGTAAATGTCATCAGCGGTTTGCAACCAATAGAAAGCCGAGAGATAAAGCATGGAATGAGCATGGAATTGAGCATGAGATGAGCATGGGATTGCATTGCATTACGCGTCAAATAAGTTAAGCTGTATGATATATTGTCAACTTCAAGGTAAGACTAGCAAGAATACATTCAAAAATAAGTAAGCGACTAATAGCTAATTAGCTATGCTTTTTGAACATCAAAATTTAAGCGCGTCTATAAAGTGCCCCGATTTGATAACATTTCCACTGGTTTTTATTCACAATCCAAGCTCAAGTCAATAATAATAATAATACTAACACATTTATGTTGTAATTTTTCAGCAATCACATCAGTACAACAGTTCCACTATAGCATTGTATAAATTGCATTGTAATAAACGCATTGAACTATTTAAGTTCAAATATGTCAAAATCACTGTATGTTGGGTAGAGCTTCCTGCCTGACTCTCAGTAGAAAATACTAATAACTGCTTATTTTATCGCCTACTTAAGATTAATCTAACCTCGCCATCATCCATAATGCAGAGATGTGGTCTCGAGACCTCGGTCTTGGTCTTGAGGTGGTCTTGAGACCGATTTTTGTCGGTCTTGGTCTTGGTCTTGAGCCCTAAGGTCTTGGTCTTGGTCTCGAACCCCTAGGTCTTGGTCTTGGTCTCGAATCACCGATCTTGGTCTTGGTCTTGGTCTCGATGCATCGGTCATGGTCAAGACCAAGACCATCAAAACTATTAACGCTCAAAACATTGTCATATGCAGGTCTATCCTTTTTCAGCCAGTCTTTCAATAAATTTCTTCATCGAATGTGCGACGTCCAAGTAATAGCGTGTCAAAACTGCTAATCCAAGCTTAAATATTGTTCTTAATTTTAGAAGAGAAACTTTCAATACGCAAGACTCAGCACAGGGTTTATGAAAGTGTTTGGGATTAAAACATATTTCATATCACGCAATATCAATCTGTTCTAGATCTTCGAAATATAATACCGTAATATAACTTTGGATCAAGGTTTAGTAACAGTTCTTACTTAGATGTGGCTAGACAAAATATAGATTTATTACTAATGCTTCTTATTCTTTTGCAAACAATTTAGTAAATGAAGCCTAATGTATAATATTGTACAGAGATACCAAGTCCAATAGCATTAAAAACAGAATAACGGAAATTAGAAAACAGAAAATCATTGAAGCATTATTTCAATAAAAGATCATAGTGTAGAGGAGGATTGGCAGGCGAGAGGCGTGGCTAGAGGCTGCGAGTGTGAGCAAGTCGAGCAGAGCGCAGTTGATGAAATAGAATGGAAGAGAGCAGATAGAAGGAAAGAGAGAGATGGAGGAAAGCGGGAGCGAGGGAGTTGGCGCAAACTGATAATAGGGAAACATCTAGTTAGGAAAGCAGTTTGTAGTTTGTGGAAAGGAATTGAATAAATTGCAATAAATTCTATAGTTACTCCGAATATGTCGTTATCGTTGAGAACTTGGAATCTTCTAATTTAGTAATTAGCGTTCTCGCAGTCAGATAGCATCAACTATCAGAACGTATTAATCAGTGCAGAACCAAGAACGCAATAATAGGCCAACTGTTTTATTGAAATACTGCTTCAATGTTTTGTAACAGTATACTCTACATGCTAGATTTAATAAACATTTGGATTTTGGTTTTACACATTGTTCAGGTCATGGTCTTGGTCTTGGTTTAGAACTTAAGGTCTTGGTCTTGGTCTCGGACCCACCAGTCTTAATAACAATACTGCAATAATGACAATGATTACTAATTATAATCAATGACGTTTGGGAATGTTGGGAGCGTAGTGAATAGTCTTCAAAGAGCCCTCCATGCTAAATTATTTTCTTTTTAATGTGCTCATTGAACTAAAATTTCAATATATATAATCTTTAATACATCTTGAAGCAAGACAGTACAAATCAAGCAATAAATAACTGAACCATAAAGAATAAATTAAACACATGATAAACACATAAACTATGATTTTGTAACTCATGACGCTTTGTTGAAGTTTGCTGAAACGTATTCACTAAGAATAGGGTTGATAAATGTATTTTGCAAGGTTGTTTTTTTATTTTTGTCAATGTTCTCTATATTATTCAGACAGTAGGCCTACATTGGTTTGGTCAATAATTATGCTTATAATAAATACATTCTGGATATCGGTAACCACGTTAATTCCTTTTCGTAAGCATCGGTGGGCGGAGTCGGTACGCATAGGTGGGCGGAGTCATGAATGCAATGCCATTGGCTAATAATGATCGCCCACTCCAGCTATCCGCCACCCCCACTCACTGGTCGCCAGAGAGCACTTCAAAGGCTAGCACCGTTGAGGCATACTGGATTATTATATTTGATCGAAAAAGAACCGTCGTGACACACAATCGTTAAAATCCCTCTACTAAAATGGAATTATAAATATTAAAATAATTCGGTGATTATATTAAATGTTAGTTAAGTTTCACAATGTTTCCTTCATCATACAATTCCCTATAATTGTCAATTGCTTATAGGCCAAAAATTTATTTGTACAACTTTATTTGGTCAAAGACTAGAGTATAACAAGTTTGTGTACTTTAAAAATTGTTCATAAACAAAAAAATTATAATCTAGTGGTCATTACTATTAATCAGAATGATACGCTTATAATTAATCACAAATTGTATAGTTTATGAATTTCACAGAAATTTTGACTGAAATATGTTTCATTTTATTTTATAGGTGTCTCGGGGCGGGTCGGACCAGAAAGTCCGTGGGTCGGGTCGGCTCAGAATATATTGAGTGACCCGCGGGTCTGGTTGGATCGGGTCGGAATTTGTTGAGTCACCCAGGCGTGACTCCAACAATTTTGAGACTGTCGGATCAGGGAGTCCGTGGGTCGGGTCCAAAAATAGCGACCCACGTCCAACTCTGATTTTGAAGTGCCATATCTAGGTCAAAGTGACCGAATAGGTAAGTCGTTAGCGTTCACGCCTCACATTGAAGAGGTAGTGGGTTCGCCTCCCAGAGACAAATGATTGTGTTCGGTAGCAAACACTCCATTGCCCCTACTGGAAGACCCTTTGGCCGCCCACCCGCTCGCATGCAGCGCCCAGTGCCGAAAGTCCTTACGTCCGTTTCAAAAAATGAATTAAACAGCGACCTTGACTTGATCACACCTAGGCAGTCATGGGGAAATTTCAAACCGAATCCCAGCGATCAAATCTAAAATCTTTGCCTAAAAAATCATTATATTTTAATCTTATCCTTCAAATCAAATCAAATCTCGTATCTTGCGACAACATTTTTTCCACGACAACATTTGTTAAGCGTGCGATAAATCAGGTACGATTTAGAATATATATTTTTTTAAATAATAATGAAATATTAATTGTAATGTATAATATTGTGTGGATGGTTGTAAACTTGCAGTATAATAATTAACCTTAAACCTGTTGTGCCTATTCTGATATTAACTGAAAACTTTACATTAGAATTTGAGCTAAAAATGTTAGAATACATCTAAAATACATCTAATGTAGAATATGATTAACAAATCTGTCGTATCTATGCTTTGGTAAAGCTCGACATTACATCTCGTTCAAGTCGGATGCCATTCCTATAAACAAATGCATATTTATTTTAATTTTTACTCATGCAGAACAAGTCCACCATAGTTTATTATAAGCACTCCTCTTTTGTAAGTTATTGATGATAAGCAAGCACGTGACCTATGCACTCTGATTCAATGAGCCAATGAACCAGCAATGCAAGTGCTATCGTGAATGATAACAGCCACAGCACAACTGCTGGAAACGCTGAGTAGCAACCGAGTTCGTTGTGCAAGCTGAAGAGTTCAGCACGTTATTATGGTATATGATTTGTCATCAAATCACAAATCGATTCGCGAAAAGTTCAAATCAAATTGAAGGCTATTTTTTCAAATCGAATCGCGATTTGATTTACATCGCGATTTAAATCTAATCGCGATTTGATTTTGCCCATGTCTGCACCTAGGCCTAAGAAACGTGTAACCTGTTAGTGGTTAAAGTAGAAACACACAATGTTGTTCAGTGGATTAGTGAATTAGTTATTAGTGATTATCATTATTAGTTATTAGTTATTAGTTATTAGTGGATTAGTGAATTAGTGAATTAGTGAATTAGTTGGATCAGTGGATTAGTGAAGCAAATGCAGTAAATGACTGCGCAGACTTGACGTGGTGCAGCAGACTGTTCCATGTATCTGGAGCAGCCAACGAGAAACCACATTTTCCAAACTTGAGACGGTATCGAGGACCGACAATATTATTAACATCAGCTGAACACAGTCGCATTGCGTACGAGCGACTTGAGACCGGGATAACACAGTCAGACAAGTTATTCGGTGCACTGCTATTAAGTGACTTGTAGACCAAGACACACAGCTTATAGGTCACTCGCTCAGAGAAGCGCAACCAGTGCAGTTTGTCCCGAATCAACGGTGTGATGTGATAAGATGCTCTTACCAAGGGCCTCTATCCCCTCTAGGGGTGTTGGAGCAGTCCCCCCCCCACAAGTTAACAATATAAAAAATCAGAATTCTTTCACAGCTTCTTATTCCTCAGCTTCTGCAGTCTCCACCTCGCAGGTGGTATTGTCTGGTTTTTCAATATTAGCCTCTTATGTAGCCTAAGCCTAACTTGGGCTGTCCCCACTTACCATCCCATGGATGTCTGTTTGTATCCACTATACGTTTTTTTCAATCCACTTTTTAGTTAACCTGAATGTTTCTTATTACAACGATCTTTTCGCTTATCTTCCCTGAACAAGATTACCCAGGAAAGGTTCTAAGCACTTGCAACGACGTGCAATTTCTCATTTTCTAGGCATGCTACAATGTTTATGTTTTAAACATATTGTTTAATTTGAACCTAGGTTTACATGAATCGAAGCAGCGCTAAAACCAATCTGAAATGGAAATGTAGCAGTATTATTTTCGTAAATTTTGTTAGAAGATAAAAACAACAAAAAGATACAAAACTGTTATCTTGACAACTTGAAAACAAGTTGACAATTTCTTAACTTCGATTCATTGTAAAGTTAAGTAATTAGTAAGCCCTGACGCTAGTATATTGTAACGTTCTAAATGATTATTCCATATTACAAGTTATAGTACTAGTTGCAGTGAGACCAGTAGCAATTTCTGCACATTTCATATCAACGCTCAAACTAAACGAAAGGTTAACAACAAAACAGAACAAAAGTTGTCAAGTATCAGATATCTTTTCGATGGTTAACCAAATTTTGTTTAAGTAGTATCAGACACCACTGTTATTATTGTTATAATCTTAGCCTATGACCCCTCTGCGCTAGTAACAAGCTGTCACGCCTTGATGACCCCTCCCAAGATGATTATGTCA
>JAQFYQ010000569.1:0-16390 GCA_034694885.1 Buchholzia appendiculata | reverse complement strand
GGTTCTCCTTTACTTTAGTGCACTAATGGGAAAATCTTCAGAAAAAAAACAGGTAGGAGGGATACGTTGTCGAGATAGAATTTTAAGCTGGTGAAATTTTCTGAGAGATAGGAAATTTAACATGGGCGAAATTTCCAAAAAAAAATTGTTTTTCTTCATATCGATAAAACATTTAACAGTGTTATATTGGGGGTCGGGAGGGTCGGGGGGGGGAGGTCAGTCGGGGGGGGGGGGGTTATGGGGGGAGGGAGAATTTGTGTACTTTAAGCAAATTAATTTTTGATTAGTAAGTAAAGGAGAACCTTAACCAAAGGAGAACCTATTAACCTGTTTAATACATAATTTAGAAAATGATACAAAGTTATATTCGTGCTTCGTGAGGGGAAAATTACCTGCAATTGAAATCGATGCTATTGTTGAGTTAATTTTTCAATAATACCTTTGTCCTCATTTTTAATGGTCCACTTTTAATGGTTCAGTTGCTCTACTTGTTTACTCATTATATGTAGGCCTATACCTTCAGCAAATTTGCTTCATAATTTATATTTATAAGATTAGCTTAATCAGTGATGCGTATTGTAGCGAGTAATGGGCAAGGCCAGTCAGTACTGAACTATGAGATACACTGCTTAGCGTCTTCTTGCAGTCGGTTTCCTAGTCTACTCTTGTCAAGAATTCATACTCTTACTGTGTCCTTGCATAACATGGAATAAATTGGCCAATGAATTGCAAGGCTCTTCCAGTGTACATGTCTACATGATGGCAACACGTATTTTCATACCACTACGGACACACTATTGCTATAAGGTGAATAGGATTTTAATTGACCAGGGATTTGTAGGTAAATAAGGAATTTTAGGTGAATAAGAATTTGTTAGGTGAATAAGGATTTTCTCTTGCAATTGAACTAACAAGATGCATGTTTAATTGTAGATTTTGGTGAATTAGAATTTGGCCTTATATGGAGGAACAAATCTTCAACATTGCACTTTATGTCTTGCCACAGCGACAGTACCGACAGAATCGATATGGACGGGTCCAAGCAAAGAAGCAACAAGAAAAGTAATTTAGTTTAAAATTAAATACTTCATGCTCATGTTTAAATTGTAATGTAATTTTTAGCTTAAAATATAATTCAGTGTACCGGTATAATTGTTGTGTTTAAAAATGAATCACATGTTTACTATGTTTCCATTGAAGTAAGTAACTGTTGTTCTTTAAGTTTGACTATCGATTCAGCGTCAAAATATTACGCTTGAGATTATTTCAACTGTGGCAGTTGTTTTAAGGTTTGTTTTCTTGTGCAGGGAAAGAAATCGGCCGAAGGAAGTATCGCATCAGAATCTGACGTACTTTGTTCCTGGACTTGGCACTCGCTCCTCTCTTGGTTCACATTGTTCCTCGATGACTACGAGAGCAGAGGAAAGAATTAAACCACCCCCGTCACTATCTTCCACTAGCACAAGTGACAAGAAGATCAAATTGTCCGGGTCAAGTGAAAGGTTAAAACCTCCTCCGTCATCCTCCACATCTGTCCCGGCGAAATCTTCTCCTGGAACTGATGCAAACATGGATAGACTGAAACCTTGCCCCGCGTCAGTGGACAAGACTCCAGTACTGGACTGTTCGTCAAATTTTAAAATCGAAAGATTAAAGATGTCAAATATTGAGGCGACGTCCTGTCGAAAGGTACAATTCTATTTCACTGATCTTCTATTACACTGGTCTTGTAGCCGATGTTGTGTTACAGGAGGTCATCTAGATATTTTTATTCATGAAATCCAAAATGGTAATTATATGTTCAGTTGATCTATTGATGCTTGGCTACATAATCTAAGCCATATTGATGTTAGAAATCGACCTAATATGAAGATGGTGATGCTTGTAGTGTTGCATAAATTACGTGGAGTTGTTGGCATCTTCTGAATATAAGATTGCTTGGGCGTTGTGCTCCTTTCACAGCCCTCAGCCTGACGTTGTGCAAGTTTCATCTAACTGGGGCCAGTATGCTTGGAAAACTTGTATGGAAAACTTGTCAATTTACATCCTCTAGCTTGTGCCTCCTTATTTTGGTTTATAACAAGGGTTGCTTACGTGCACAAATTTTCCTGATTTTGGTGTTGATAACCAAATCTGCCTCTTGAGTTGAATCGATAACCTTTAGAATAGCGCTGAGTTCTGAACTGGTTGAACTAGAGGCTGCTTATTCATATGTAATTCTCACTAGCAAAGCACTATAATTGTGTTTTGTTGTGTCAACTTCATGAGTGAAATTGAGTGACTAACTTTAAACTTGCCTTATTCCGACATGTACTGAATAAGACAGGCAATGAAAATCATGGAGTCATGAAATGCAGGAAACGCCTTGAAATCGTTGCATTAGAAAAATGTATGCTTCCACTGTAGTTCATGCCATATGATTGTTTATAATCGACCGTCCCTTACGTATATCCTTTGTGGTTTGATCAACGAAAAATTTGATTAGATCTTACCTGCTATGACATCCTAGGCCTTTGTCTCCTCGCTGGGATATTTGGAACATCCCCGAAGACAACACAATTTCAGCTATGAACCCCCCCCCCAAGCACTTGATTCTATCTAGTGTAAAACCTTCCTCCAAGCTCAAGCCTGGAGCAGCCGGTCCAACTCCCCCCCCCCCACTAGGATAGAGACCCCGGTATGACATCAGATTCGAGATGTTATAGACTTTATGAACTATTTTGATAGTGATGCTTTTCTTTTCTTTGTTGTCAATTATACTTTTTTATGAAATTAATATTTTATCAATTGTAAACCGTTATTACCATGGGCGAAGATCTGTCTTTCTCATTGTGGGGGACGAGTGGATTTTTTGAGGGTGACATTTACTATCCCGTCCCCCTCAACCAAAATATTGAAGGGGACGGGATATGAAGTACATGTATTAAGGATATGCAAACCTGGAAGGAGGATGGATTATTGAAGGGGACCAAGACCTGATTATTATTGAAGGGACATTGCTTATCCCTTCCCTTCCAATCAAAATATTGAGTGGGGGGCATCCCTCTCGTCCCTGATGGATTTACGCCCATGGTTATTAAATAATTATGTTCTTTTTTAAGGAGCAGTTGTGTTTTTGATTGATAATATCTGTATAGTTTATATTTGTGTTACAGAGTTCAGCAATCAGTGAACCGGACGACGGCATTCGACCAAAGAAATTCAAGTCGTCCGCGATAACGTGGCCTTAAATGTTTAGAATTGGACAAAGTTGACAGTTGTAACATGTTAACAGAAGCTATATCTTTGTTCAGCGGATGAAATGGATGGCCGCGTAATTGTGACGATGTCCACCACAAGTTGACATGTGAAAACCTGCACCTGTACAAGCTACCAAACGCAGTAGTTGATTCTTAGCTTTGATGCATAATATTGGAGTTATATGAGATTAATATGTATTTGCACAGAATTCTGTTTGATAAATCAAGATCGCTGATTCCACAAATTCACTGATTTGAGAACGCAGAATTAATTGTGCTCAGTATTCAACATACAGTTTGTATTATTTGTGTTGGTATGGTCATTTATCTGATTATGTATTGCTTATATTTAGTAATCTCTATTGGTGTTTGATGATCTCTTGGCTGAATTGTGGCAAATGATGACTTCTCCAAGCCAGTAGACGGCTCATTGAAGTTCACTTGCCAGGTATTAATTACAATGCTGAACTGTTCGGCCAGTCTACGGCAAGCTAGCACTTTTGAGAGTCTGAGTTGGATCCAGTGAAATGTTTCTCATGATCAGTTTTATTGTATTTAGGTATTTTACTGTAAAATTGTTTTTACTTTATCCACAGCAGCATTGTGATTACTGTAACAGCACTCTTTTGGTTGTAGTTCGACTTGAGTGGACTCGTGTCGAACCAAGTGAAGCCACTTTTCCTGCAAGTGTAGTTCAAGAGTATGTTGGTGGCTGCTTCTATCTCTGACTTGTTTCAACAAGTCTAGCATTGTCTTATATCATGATTCAACGGACGCTTTTCAATCCAACGTCGCTTCTTATCCGTCTGAAGATGTCTGCGTGGAACACAGATATGAAACGATGATGGTGAGCAAGGATGTGACCGATACTACGATAGCATTTAGTGGAAGTCAACTAGGCGATCAATCTGAGAAAAGACTTATTAGGATATTCAACATGGTTTGAAGATGATTTGTCTGCCACCACTTCATTGTGATGCTTTTGTAATTGAACGTGCTGGCACTATTTATTTGATTACAGTTGTGTATTAAAATGCTCACATGTACAGTTGTTACGCATGTACAAGTTTATCATCTGTCGAATCTTATATGCATTAGTATATGATGATATACTGAAGTGGTGGAGTTGTCGTTCAGAGAAGGTTGAAGTACTTGAAGGCATTGAGTATATGAGATTGTATGAAGTAGTATGTGTCACAGATTCGCACCAGAGCGAGTGTCACAAGATTATTGATTAAGAGCCAGGATTCTGAACAAGATTAAGTGCCAGAATTCTAACGAACGAACAAGAACTGGGTAGAGATTCGTCCTATCTAATGCAAGCACACTATCACCCCTGCTCGTAGCATGTAATATGTACTTTATGTTTTACTGTCATACATTTGCAAAGTATTGGTTTCGTAGCTAATGCAAACATGACAGCTACTGTCATTGAGATTAATTTGTCACTGTGTGTTTGGTTGTCTGTCTGTAGTCTTGCATTCTTAAGCTACTGTTCTTATTGTTATTTATTGATTTTGTCTAATTGTTTTAATTTATAAATACATTAATATGCAATAATACACAATAAATGAATAAGAAAAAAGAAATTTTGAATAAATTGTTTTGACTAATTTTACTTGTTCCAAATGTTTCCATTGTCAACTACTGTATATTTAATATTATTTATAAGAAATGAATAAGAAAAAAGAAATTTTAAATAAAATATTTACGATTCGAAATGGTTTAATAGAGTTCATCGGAGTCAACCTAGCCAGGTGCTGCATTTCAGGTTAAACATAGTTACGACTTGATCTTCAAGAAGTTTCTGATATTTTGCTAGCATAGTTGAGCAAATTTTTAATTTATAGACCATTTTGGGATTAATAATCTATGTGGTTTAGGCCTCTATGATTAAACTACTTCCCGGTTGCTTTTTTGGATGTATACTATAAAATAGCTGCAATTTGCATTCAAACGTTTCAGATTTGCTCCCAGAAATGAAATTATATGTAAAAAGCTCAAATTACTTCAGCTATACTCGCATTGCAGACAAACAATGTAATAGACCCGGCGCATATTTAATTTGTAGGACATATTAACAGTTAAAACGCAATACACAGCTATTTCATAGCATTCAGAAAGCTTTCGACCACGTGGAAGTAGTTTAATAATAGAATTTTATCACATAGAATATTTATCCCAAAACGATGTAATTCAATGTGGTTCGAGATGCCATGGCCAGTGAATCTAGTTCAAGAGGGAAGCAATTATAGGCCACATTATGCATCTGTAGCTGACTGCATGCATTAATGTGACTGAGCATCATTAATACTCTTCCTCGCACTGATATAAACAAATATCACATTTACACTATTTACCTGATGGATCTAGATCTTAACTGAGAAGTGTGCGGGTTTTTTTATCAACAGTATGCCCCGGACTCCTGTCCAGTGGAGAGCTAACATAGGCAGGTTATCATCAGTTTCGAATTAGATTGTGCAAAATGCTAAAATGCATCGATGACCAGATGGTATTGTTATTCAGCTGTGACAGTGGCTGATGTCACATGCACTGATGAACGTGAGGTGGAGCCAGGGGGTGAGGTCTGAGAACTCGTGTTGTTTTTAGCCCACAGAAACAGGATTAGTACAAAGGGATCTCTTGCTCCACATATCTGGGTACTGACTTTTGTGAGGTACTGGGGCATGGTTACCAGCAGTAGTTTCCAACATCGACGATTTAGCTGATTGGTCATGCTCAGTGACTGCAATTCAAGGGGTGCATAGTAAAAACCATTCGTGTCGGTGTGGGCACTGATTCAGACACTATCAGTATCGAATACGGGATCCTGGTCTTGTGTTTAAGGTTATATTCTGCCTCCAATCATAAGCTGCGCACAATTGCGTAACGCACCGCAACACATAATATTATGAGAATGCAAAACGATTCTGTAGTTCTGCATATGGTATTGGGTTATCGTTGCTGACGTGATGGTTTAAAGTATTAAAGAATATCAGAACTAACGAAAGTTCGTGAAATAAAAAGTAAACAAATACTTTTCTGAAAATAAACATAAAAATTAAATTAAATGCTACTAACTTTAATATTACTCTAATTACTTTAGGAACTTCCGGTCCGTGTTGTACAGCTGTCTGCGTCCAGGTCTAACTTTAGGAACTTCCGGTCCGTGCCGTACCGGCTGTTAAAGTGTTTCCGTGTTGTGTCTGCTAGCTGTGGTGAAGGATGGGGAACCTGTTCGGCAAGAAGCGCACGTCTCGTGTAACGGAACAAGATAAAGCTGTCCTAGTATGTGTATTCTACTTCCTGTCAATATATGGCTGATTCACTTGTTTACTGTATATTACGGGGGTATTTGAGAACATAAGACAATGATACCAACTTAGCTATGTTTCAGCTGAATTATTTCCCAAAAATGCGTAGTTCAATAAGATTTGGCACTGTGAAGTATGCAACATAAAGGTTTATCCTTTACTTTAGTACACTGCCTGGCAAACTGTTAGGGTTAAAATAGGGTTTGGGTTAATGTTATAAGTCGAGCTTTGGTTGGGATTTATGGTTAGGGTTGGACTTGTAGAACATTTTGCCAGCCTTAAATTCCAAAATTAAGAACTGTTTTTCATTAATTTTGTTAAACACGTACTCACCTGTTGATTTTTTCCCGTTAGTGAACTAAAGTGAAGGAGAGCCACATAAAGTATAAAACATATAACTTGTCTGATCTATTCATGTAGCAACTGAAGCAGCAAAGGGACAGACTGAAGATGTACCAGAAGCGAATAGAAACACAGCTGGAGCGTGACAAGGACGCAGCCAAGCAGCTGCTCGCCAAGGGAAACAAACAGTACGTAATTATGGTTCTCTCAACTGTACAAATGGTACTTAGATTGTACTCTGTAGATACGTAGATGTGGTTCTCAGGGCTTTACAGATTTACAACTGACAACTGATGCCGTTTATTTTAGTTAAGCCGTTGTGCTTAAAATATGTCTGACATGAATGTTTCTGAACGGTTGATTTTGATTGATTCTGTGGACAGAAAAGCGTTGCTACTATTGCGGAAGAAGAAGTTTCAAGAGACGTTGCTAGAGAAAACGGACAAGCAGCTGGAGAGTATAGAACGCATGGTATGTACAATTCATTGTTATGTTTAACATATTTATAAGAAATTCTTTCCAAATACTGAATGCAAGGACGATTCCTGTTGTGTGTGTCCTTCCATTTAATGGATGCACAATATGCGGCCGCGTGCAGCCAACCAACTAACATGCAACCAACCCGCATGCAACCAACACCCATACAACCAACCTGCAAGCTAATTTTGCATTGTTAACTTTCAGTAATTAACGTTGGAATGCTATAAATTAATTTCAAATATGAGATACGTTTTAAATACGGTGAGTGTTTGGGGTATGATGTGTATGTTGATAAGCTGAAAGATAAATGCTTTAGAATATTTTGTAGGTTTTTTTTTCTTGTTTTTAGACTCACGATTTGGAGTTTGCTCAAATCGAGGTCGAGGTCGTTTCTGGACTGAAGGCCGGCAACGAAGCTCTCAACAAACTTCATCAGGTAAAGGCTTGACCGCTTGTTTTATTTACAAAGGGAATTCATAATAAACTACTGAGATATTAGAATATGATTTATATTTGTAAATATTGGTCTGATGCAGTAAATTGTATATGGAACAAATACACCAGTATCGACCTATTATGATGCAATTTTATTTATCTTCATCATCTTCGTTTTGCATCGAGGTTTCCGTGCTAACATGTCTGGGTTAGATACCAACGTTTTTTGCAGCCATTTCTGCAAAGCAGGTGTGACCGAGCTCGGTCAGTGATCAATAATTTTGTCAAAGTGATCGAGAATTTTGTGAGGTCTAAATACACTTTGGATTTAATTAAACAAAATGACACATTTACAATGCAAAACTTGATAACACGTACAGGTGTGGGCGTCAAGAGCTGAATCACAGGAGTGAGATTTGCCTGTTGTCATGAAATTGTAGTTAACGAAGCAGAGCTTTTACTGTAAGACGCCCTTATGTCCTTTTGACCCTAGCTCTTATCGCGTTAAAAATGTGAAATAGAATACGACGAGTAACGTGTGAGTTGTCAGTGAATTATTTAATTTGTTACAATACACTAAAGATTTGTTTTGCTATTTTAAATGACCATATATTGTTGTCGACATTATGTTCTTTCTTTAGAATTGGGATAGTTATTGTAGTTTTCCTTTTCCGTAAACTGTGAATGGAATATTGAGTCTTTATCTGTCTGTGGATTGTGTATGCAAGCATGCTTGATCCTTTGTGTCTTGATGTTGATACAGCTGATGAGTGTAGAAGACGTAGAGAGGATCATGGATGAGACGGCTGCTGCTGTCGAATATCAACGGGTTTCAAACTTGCTGCATTTATTCTCATTCTATTTTCATTCGTTTTCTTTTTCTCTGTGCACATGTCATTTTGTCTACAATTTGTCATAAATAATAATCGTTTTGAATTGAATGAATTATTTAATTGTATTTTCATATTATTTGCTGTATGGAGATATTAGTGAGCTGTATTCATTTTCCTCGTTGCCGTAAATAGTTTGACATCTGACCAGAGTTGGTTTGAAATAGCCGCGTAGACGACTGTATACGAATCTACAATTAGTCTACGATGGTTTGCCTGTATTGCAATTTTGACAAAGTAAGCCGCTTTTGACTTATAAACTACTTCTATTGTCTTCTATACTTTCAGTTTGATGCAATTTAATTATTGATATTATTTGCTATGGTTTCTGGTAATTTACGAAACAATTGTAATATGAGTTAATTTCCAAATGTTAATTGTGAGAAGGAGTCATACGCGTACGCCGTCGTACGGGCTTGAACTGGCAGTACTGATAGTACTGTATATAACTACTTGTCGTATAGGAGATTGATGCTGTGCTGGCCGGTGGTCTGTCCGCAGAGGATGAAGACGATGTACTTCAGGAACTGGAAGATATTATTCAGGTCAGTTTACAGTAAATAATAATAGTGGTATTGGATAATTTGGACATTATATCAATGCTGTTCTTTATTTTACTGCATAGAGCGGATTCAGTGAGTAGAATCCCTGCAGAGAGAATACGAGTGCATTAGCACAGTTAACTACGACCTTGATACAGTTAACTACTACCTTGACCCAGTTAACTACTACCTTGACAGTTAACTACTACCTTGACAGTTAACTACTACCTTGACACAGTTAACTATGACCTTGACACAGTTAATTACACCCATGTCACAGTTAACTATGACCTTGACACAGTTAACTACTACCTTGACCCAGTTAACTGCTACCTTGACAGTTAACTACGACCTTAACACAGCTAATTACGCCCTTGACACAGTTAACTACGACCTTGACACAGTTAACTACTACCTTGACACAGTTAACTACTACCGTGACAGTTAATTACCACCTTGGCAGTTAACTACTACCTTGACACAGTTAACTATGACCTTGACCCAGTTAACTACTACCTTGACACGGTTAACTTCGACCTGGACACAGTTAACTACGACTTTGACACAGTTAACTATGACCTTGACACAGTTAATTACACCATTGACACAGTTAATTACACCCTTGACACCTGTAGTTAACTGCGACCTTGACATATTGTACAATGAACTTGGTGCAGAGTATGCCATTGACATTATACAATATTGATGCATTGTGTGACATCATTGGCGCCATGTATGATGTCATTGGCGTCATGCATGACGTCGTTATGTATATCTACGCTATGTATATCGCCATTGACATAAGGCATAGAATGTTATGTTGCCTGGTCACTTGTTATTATTGTGCTGTAGATATCAGAGTGATTATTTCTTGTCTGTTTACTGTTTTGGTATCTTTGTTGCTGCCTAGTATGTGACAGAACAAGTTTTTAAGCTTTGAGAAACCTAAGATTGCTCTGAGGAACCATTTTGTAACGTGGTTTTTCGTGTATGTGTTTTGAGGTATTTCGAAAGAAACATGTCTGCTAGATTGGTATATGAGAATGCTGAATGCTGATTTTGTGATGGAACAGTGTGATTTCTCTGTAATTTGCTGTTCATCTGTTTTTGTATATATGTGTCCAAGCCTCTGTAATTGGGTCTCTCCATATCTGTGTCCATCTATATCTTTCTCTAACTGTCTCTTTACATCTGTCTGTAACTATGTCTGTCTGTATCTCTAGAAGTCTGTAACTGTGTGTGTCTGTATCTCTGGGAGTCTGTAACTATGTCTGTCTGTATCTCTAGAAGTCTGTAACTGTGTGTCTGTATCTCTGGGAGTCTGTAACTGTGTGTGTCTGTATCTCTGGGAGTCTGTAACTGTGTGTCTGTATCTCTGGGAGTCTGTAACTGTGTGTCTGTATCTCTGGGAGTTTGTAACTGTGTGTCTGTATCTCTAGAAGTCTGTCTGTATGTATAGGATTCTGTAACTGTGTCTGTCTGTATCTCTAGAAGTCTGTCTGTATGTATAGGAGTGTAACTGTGTGTCTGTATCTCTAGAAGTCTGTCTGTATGTATAGGAGTCTGTAACTGTGTCTGTCTGTATCTCTAGGTGTCTGTTACTGTGTCTGTCTGCTTCATTACGAGTATGTGTAATTGTGTCTGACTGCATTTCTAGGAGTCTGTAACTATATCTGTCTGTATGTCTAGGAGTCCAAGGATCAAGAGCCGCTGCGGTTGCCAGAAGTTCCGTCTTCAGAATTACCGACCCGGTTACCGGATGTTCCACAGCACAAAGTCGGAGGTGTGTACAATGTGTATGTGTGTGTCTGTGTGGGTTCATGTTTGCGTGCAATGTATGTGTGCTTGTTTGCCTGTTGTCTGTGTGCTATGTGTTTGTGTGCATGTATGTGTGCTTATTTGCCTGTTGTCTGTGTGGGTTCATGTTTGTGTGCATGTGTGCATGTGTGTGTGCTTGTTTGCCTGTGCTATGTGTCTGTGTGCTATGTGTCTGTGTGCATGTATGTGTGCTTATTTGCCTGTTGTCTGTGTGCTATGTGTTTGTGTGGGAGTTTCTTGTTTCGTTTCCAAGAATGTTTCTACAGAATCAGTCATGCGCGTGCTCCACACTTCATCAAAATTCCTTGATTTCCGACCACAAGCTTCAAACTAATCGTTTTTTGTATGTACTGTAGTACACAAATTAATTTCTGCTTTGATTCTCTATTTCATTCGACTGTTGCTGACAGCCGTGTAGAAGGAATATGTGTGTGTGTCTGCAAGTGTAAGAACTTGGTCATGTACAAGAGTAAATGTTACAACTTGCAAGTTAGGCTGGGAGGTGCAGTTGCTTCTAGTAATACATGCTTTGATGTAGATTCCCAATGTTGTCTACTTTTGAACTGACCTATGCAAGTCGTATAACAATCATCGTCAGTTTTGTCTTTTTGTCATGCATGACTGTGTCACGCATCGTCGATTCATGCTCGTTATCGAGGCTCAACGGTGGTCTGCATACACTGCACAACACAGACACTAACGCTTTGGAGTGGCCGACTCGCTACATTTGCACTTGAGCATGCGATGACAACATGCATGATTGAGATGCAATTCATTTACGTAATGGTATTATAGTGATTTGATTTAAAAAAATGTAATTTAAGCAAAAATAGTTGATTCTTGATTTTTTTTGAGATTTACTCGTCACCTTAATTAGTACATTATTTCCAAAAGTAAAGCACAATATTGCCGAATAGAATAATTTGTTATCTTTCAGAGAATACTGATTTTTGTTGTAGATCAAAAGCGCGAGGAACGAGTCATGTTGGCGTCATAGCAACGGGCCCCGGCGATCATCCATTAATATGCTGCCTCACATCTTCTGTGTACAGTTTCACCGCAAACTGTTATTGTAGTCCCACAAGGCTGTGCTTTTCTATTCAGTTTAGTTAATTGTCATCATCGATTATGATTAATTACTGCTCGTATTTTGTGATTATACGTTGTGTTGGGATTAATATGTCTAAATTTAAACAGAATTAGGATCGGTGGTATAATCCTGAATTTCGTACTTTGGTAAAGGTTTGATGTTTGAATCAAACGATGGTAATTTGGCGTAATTTGAATATAAAAGGGTCTCTGATCGCAAACAACGTTAATGTATTTTCCAAAAAAATTACTAATGCGAAGTAATTTGATTGTATAACATTAGACTGTCATTGATTGTACATGGTCTGTGAATGGCTGATGGTAGACTTGTCCGGTTCAGGTTCTGATTCCGATTGATGGGTGTACGGGAGACCAACAGTTGAATTCAGTGCTCCAGTTGTAGAAAATAATTGGGGAAGGAGTTAGATAAAATTTGAGGTGACAATATATTTTTTGTTTGCTTGCGAGATTCCCTCCACAAATTTGTAACTATCATTTATAAAAATAGGCCTATGAATGGATGGAACTGAGTGGGTTTAACCCTCTCCACTCATCAATTCGAGCACTTGTTGTATTGCGACTCGTTGTATTATGTTGTTATGCTGTAAATTATTGTAACTCTTTGATTTGTTTGTTCGTCACTATTGTGTAATAAAATCTTATGATGATTATTACCATTTAACTCCTATGACTTGTTACAGTAATCAATGCATTTCTATGTCATCTGCAGTGTCGACATAATATAAGATATGGCTTCTGTATAATATGGAAGCATCAATTAATCATGCCACAGAAGCTACTGCGCTTCATCAGATGACCATAGTGCAGTGTGCGAAATAAACCCAATGTTATCCAATTTCTCTTGTTGCATCTGCTAGATCCGAATTTTGCAGAGATGGATGCCAATCCATAATGCAAACCTAGCTGGCTGATTAAAACTTTGAATGTATGTGGCTGTCTTCACGACTTCCGTAGAAACGATAGACACAATTTGTGCTACCATAGCCATTATTGAACCTTTGATTTGTGATTGCCCCTTTTCAGAAACACCACTGTGTATAGTAGCGTCCGACACGACTGTGGCAAGTAGTAAGCATAGCGACGTACCACGAACCAGTACCTTGCATATTAATATCGGTACCACTAATACCATACATTCACACTGGTGTATGCACTTGTTTGTTGGTTATTGTTTACATACAGCACGATTTAATACTGTATACAATACTCTGTTGATTATATTTTGTTGTATCAAGAGAATAAAATGTATATAATTGTTCTATATTCAATCTTGTCTCGTTGTAGGTACATTGCACCATGTGTAACTGTACACAGGACAATCGAGCTCAGAGCATCTGAGGTGTCAGAGCACCTAGAGGTGTCAGAGTACTTAGACCAGAGTACCTAGAGGTGTCACAGTCACAGTACCAGAGTACCTAGAGGTGTCACAGTCACAGTACCAGAGTACCTAGAGGTGTCAGAGTACCTAGAGGTGTCAGAGCACCTAGAAGTGTCACGAGTACCTAGAGGTGTCAGAGCACCTGAGGTGTCAGAGCACCTACAGATGTCACGAGTACCTAGAGGTGTCAGAGTACCTAGAGATGTCAGAGTACCTAGAGGTGTGAAGAGTACCTAGAGGTGTCAAGAGTACCTAGAGGTGTCAGAGTACCTAGAGGTGTCGGAGTACCTAGAGGTGTCAGAGTACCTAGTAGAGGTGTCAGAGTACCTAGAGGTGTCAGAGTACCTAGAGGTATCAGAGTACCTAGAGGTGTCAGAGTACCTAGAGGTTTCAGAGTACCTAGTAGAGGTGTCAGAGTACCTAGAGGTATCAGAGTACCTAGAGGTATCAGAGCACCTAGAGGTGTCAAGAGTACCTAGAGGTGTCAGAGTACCTAGAGGTGTCAGAGCACCTAGAGGTGTCGGAGTACCTAGAGGTGTCAGAGTACCAAAGCTAAAAACTATCGGATAAACGCTAATTTGTACCTTAAATTCTACATTTATTATTTTATCATTCTACATATTGTAGTATTCTGAGCAGTCATTCAAATTAGGCACAAAATGTTACACTTAACCAGCTCAAGTTAACTTTTGAAATGCAAAAATTGTCAGTTTCACTATAAAATGTTTCTATTACTACAAATTTATGTGAAAATCATTTCTGAAAGATACTGCATATACGGAATTTCAAATTATCAAGCACTATTTCTGCCTTTCTACCTATGCACTGTCATTTACATTCATGTACAAATTTCTGGAAAAGCAAAACGCTGGTTGCAAATGGGAGAAATTGTCATCTCGTATTGGATCATGCCTATGATATATTATCAAATCACACATTTATCATCGTTGTCCGACTCTGACTAACGTGAATTGCATGATCTGTGATGCACATAGTCTGACAGCACGACAGTGTCTGCAGCATGTTTTTATAGTTACATATTCCCTGTCGAGTCCATTGCATCCCGTAGTGGTAGAATAACAAAGAATATCTGTGGTTAGTACAGTTGGCGTTGTACAAGTTGGCGGTGTGAACCATGAACTACTTAACTCTTGTCAATATAACCAAGATTGCTGTCAATGTAATCACGATTGCTGTCAATAGAATCAAGACTGAACAGTCAATAGAATCATGACTGCTAGACTGTTGTCAATGTAATCACGAAGTTGCTTCATGTATGTTGCTGGTATGGTCATGAAGGCATTGATAGGTTCATGAACGTGCTTATGTTGAGAGGACGGCTAGGAAATGTTTGCCCTCAATGTGCTGACAGTCAAACCCATCTTCTGCCACAGCCCTCAAACACGCCTACAAAACACAGCACATACACTATCCTCAAACACGCCTACAAAACACAGCACATACACTATCCTCAAACATGCCCACAAAACACAGCACACATACTATCGGTTACAATGTTTGATATCATCTAGTGTCAAACACAAATCATCAACAAATGAGAACAGGGTTCGACAAGTTATGCTTCTTCAGATCAAATATACAGAGATATAAATAATATACATAGATACAAAGACGACAATTGAACCTATAAATAACAACTTCATGATTGGCACAGACAACTGAAGCACAGAAGCTGCATCTATAGGCAGGGCTGCATTTAAGGGGGAGGTTTCGGGTTCAACCCCCCCCCAGACAAAAAATCTTAAAATATATGATGACTTATGAAGCCATTCTTGGAAAAAGATCGCTAATTTTTTTTGAGGTAACCACCCCAAATGAAAATTTTTGGGAAAAAGGTCGACAAAAATGTTCAACCACTCACCCCAAAAAAAGAAATCCTCAAAAAATGAAATACTGACTACGACCCTGTTTATAGGTCACACAGGGAGTGGACATGAGGGCTGAGCTGGAAACAACTCAGTCAATTGCAGAATAATGCACTTCTGTTTTTGTCAGTCCAGCAACACTGCAGATCTGCAGATGCGATATCAAGAATTATTTACATTTTTGGACTAAACGTGCTTAGATCGCAACAATCTGTGGCGCATAAGCATTCAGCTAATATTATGAACGTGGACATTCTAACGGTTTGTCATGAGCAAATTCCATCCAATGGTAAATAGTTGTCATCTATTTCAACCAATCATAGCCATGCACCTGTGGTGTCTGCTGTAAGGCCTAGAAACATGGTACAAGATTCAAAACAACACAAAGAACAAAACAAAGAACAAACAAAGAACAAAACAGAGACTAGAGCTATACCTCCCGACAAATGTTCTCTAGGTCAGCCCCCGTACATCCTTCAGTTGACCTTGCAAAGTCAGCCAGGTCAAAGTTCACGACCGGCTTGTCCTTCAGGTACAACTCCAATATCTTATGTCTTCCCTAAACACAGCACACAAGCAATGGTGATGACGTCATAAACAATGACGACGTCACAAGCAAAGATGATGACGTCACTGAAGGAAAGGTGCGAACGTAAAAAACATTCATAATCAGTTGCAGGGATATTATGTCTAACAAGGAAAAACTGATGTAGAATGTTGAATAAGAATACGTTCATGTACGAATAGCAGAGCTTAGGAATAATCATTGCAACCATAATCATAACCTCTGGACTTGTGGAGAGACCCCGTGGCAGTGGCAGATCTACTTCAGCTGTGGGAGGACGCCGTCGGCAGCCGGAGGAGGAATGGGCCCTAGCCTAACGGAGACTAGGGTGGACACAAACAACAGTAATCATTGCATTTATTTTGTACATTCTGACACGTAACATTCAAAT
>JAQFYQ010000568.1:0-16395 GCA_034694885.1 Buchholzia appendiculata | reverse complement strand
GTAAAAGAACTGTTGTTGTTATCGTGTGCTCAAGTGCGAGTATAGAGAGTCAGCCACTCAAAGGCCTCAGTGTCTGCCTAGTGCAGTGCCTGCAGACCACTGTCGAGCCTCGTTAACGGCACGAATCTACGATGTGTAACATAGTCGGGATGTCTCCACAGTCACA
This sequence comes from Buchholzia appendiculata, assembly GCA_034694885.1. NCBI lineage: Eukaryota > Metazoa > Annelida > Clitellata > Enchytraeida > Enchytraeidae > Buchholzia > Buchholzia appendiculata. The sequence continues at coordinate 16,229 of JAQFYQ010000568.1, read as the reverse complement.
GAGATCACTGGTAGTCAGACCCCATTTCTTATGGCAGTGTCCCTGTCCTGTGCGGTATTTGTTCAGTGTTGACCACCTGTGTCTCGGAAGATTGAAGCCTGGCTGGCGAATGGAGGGGTCATTGACGAGATGTCAATTAACCACCTTAGCCTCTTACCAGTCTTCTTGCCACCGGGTTCTGACTTCTGAGGTCGACAGGTTCCATGTAGAAGCACTGTTGAAAAGAACTTGACCTCAAGAACAAGTACAAGTACATGCCTTGCCCTTGAGTTCAAGTACTTTAAAATTGTACTCGAGTACAAGTTCAAATACCAAGAACTACAAATTTGAAACGGACTACGTCACATGTGACGCAGTTGTAAGATGTTGGCCATGTTTTAACACGCATCTTCTTTACGCTCGTTTGTTTGAATAAGAAACAGTTAAATGGGAACTGCTAGAGGTCATTATTCACAGCATTGTCAATTGTCAATCGACAATTTGTCAATTGTCGAACGAAAATTGTAATCTATAATACGTCAAAACTCTCTAGATATATCTTCAAAGTAGAATGGTGTAACAGATGGGAATTTTATACATATGAATTGAAACAATGTTACTTTAGGAAATGTTACATGTGAAATAAAAAAAACATAATAATGCCTAATGTTCTGCGATGAGAAACTATCTTCAAGAGTGGAAATGAACTTATATCTACTTTAAATGGTTTATAATAAGACACCATTCTTAACAAAATGATTTCCTTTATAAAATAGTTACAGATTATAATACTGCATGAATTATACCAAATATTTGGCGACAAGAATAAGCGGAAATAATTGTAACGGCCGATGGTAAAAATACTTCCACTGTACAACTTGGCGATCACTAGATAAAGTTGACAGGTGTCATCATCATTTGTTTCAGGAAGGGACTATGACGGGAGTGTTTTATATTAGATTGTAGTGCCTTTTGCACGGTTCACTTATCGTTGGTTCAGATCACAAAAGTGCTAAGTGAAAGTTTTGAGAAATTGACAAAAATGCTTTGTAACTTATACAATTGCTATTCATAGATAAATCAATATTAAATGTAATGAACGCTTAGTACCTTTTGAGCTCAAGTACTTAGAGAATGAATACAAGTACAAGTACTTAGACATGAGTTCAAGTACTTGACCCGCAGTTACAAATGAAAAGTGCAAGTAGGGCCTACAAAGGCCCTATATGTATACGGACTACAAGCCAGGGGTTCAGCGCTTTGCTAAGATGCGTCTGATTTAATAGTTTCCGTATTACACGACCTTGTCCCTCTCATGTCCCTCTACTGATGAACATAGTCAATTACAGCTAACCTGGAGATGCCTAGATGTTAGTAATTTGTGGAAATGTTAACATGTAGGCCTAAGTTTCTCACTCGCTAAAGAGAAATCATCACGAATGTGCATTGATGAGTCACGCATTTGCTGAACTTTTCTGAAACATTTGAACAAAATAAGAAAAATATTTTGAACAATATATTTTTAGTAAAATTTATCTCATCGATACTCTCATAAATTACAAAGTACAAAGTTGAAATAATTTGAATATAGTCCTATACTTATTATATAACGATATTATACAGTATTATAGCACATACTAGTTGTCATTTTTTGTTTCTTTGTTTAAAATTACTAATACTTTACAGTACGTTTTTGCATGCTTTCAATTAGTAGGGAGCGAGAAGAGCTCTCAGACCCCCTCGTACAACATATACATGTACATTGCCTGTTGAAGTCGTCAACTGCTCAGCGAAGAACAAGTCTCACAACTTGACAAGTTGCTGGATACAGAAGGTGCGACGAAGATTGCTTGGACGACACACCGTAGATAGGATTATCAAGACTCGCTGAAAATGATCAACGGATTTGTAACGGCACTTCTCGTGCTCACGGCAACAGTGGCAATCTGTTCCGCCAACCTCGTCGCCCCAGCCAAAATGTACGTAACACTTGTTCACTTCAGATAGTACAAGTTATTTATGCAATATTATGCTATTATTATTATGTTACAATATATTTGTAGGTATTGGTTGACGTTAGCAAGGGCACACGATCGGATCATAAAATCCAGCCATAGTAAACGAGTCCTATAGGGATCATTAGGCCTAACCCTTCCAAACAATGAAAACTTACGTGAAAATGCTGACGATCATTCTATCTTTAGTTACAACTTTGCTATGCATATAAGCTTGTAACCTTCATTTATTAAAGTTTTATAAAATTTGTGTAATCGATTAGAGGTTTGAGTTTAAATTAAATTTATATTACTTAGTGCCTCAAGGCAGCGTTGAGGCAAGGCATCAAGGTCAAGGACTACATCATTGCATTTTTCATATTTAACTGGATCACCATTCAACAACTTGTTTAATTAGAATCATGGTCACTTGAACAAGTTGTTGAAAGGTGATCCAGTTAAATATTAAAAATGCGATTCTAGGACGGTTTGACACAGGACGTTTTGACACGGATGGTTTGACACGGATGGTTTGACACAGGACGATTTGACACGGATGGTTTGACACACGGACGGTTTGACACACGGACGGTTTGACACACGGACGGTTTGACACACGGACGGTTTGACACAAGGAACTTCGGTTTCCTTATCATTAATACCCATCCTCTTTTTGCAAACGGGCTTTGGACCGTCTTCGGCAGAGTTAGTATTTTTTTCATTTTTTTTCATTTTTTTGTTCTTTTGTTTATATTTTGGATTTTTTTTTATTCTTGGTTTTTTATTTCTTTTTTTACAATTTCTTTTTTAATATCAACATCAAGTCATAATCAGTATAACAGTACAGGAATATCAACACAGCACAAATATAATATCAAAATTAAACAGATAATGTTAGATAATCAACAGTCATAACAGTAAAATTAAGCTTTAACAGTTCCCAATTTGTCACATTGTTTCTAAATTTAATATAAACATATTTATTCAAACATATAAATTGTATATAAACATATAAAATCAACAACATCAGATAATGTTTGTACATCAATCAATAACAGAAAACAGCAAAATTAAGTCACAAACGTCCGTATAACAGATCATAGTCTAGCATAAGCCATAACAGGTTAAACATGTGACAAATATGCTATTGCACGTAGATAAGTTGGTCTGTCGATGCCTCCATAGCCAGCGACTGCTCGCATTACGCGTTCCTTTAGATCGCGATATTTCTTTCTTGCCACGAAGTTCTCGCCGGTAGCACTTTGAAGGTAAGTTGTTTGATTCAGATGGCAATCTCGTTCAACACCATTGAAGAATGTCCACATTGTTGGGTGATGACACATGAACAGAGACTGTAAACTGAAGTGCCAACCCTCGACACTATTCGTAGTCCTGGCTATGCCGTCACCAGCAGAGTTGTATTGATTCCAGACAGGAATTGGAAAAATTGCTGGTGCATAATTATCACCTCGACCAGGGCGCCGCCGACCACGGATGTAGGTTCGTTCAAAGTAAATCACTACTTCATTCACCTTCTCATCATTTGGCATTTCATCCAGTAACTCTTCGAATGCAGGCAGTACATCATTTTCCGGGACATGTGAAAGCGCCGCTAAACACCAGATGAAACCGCGAATTTTATGATTGGTTTCGTAGTCTGATTTCAAACCAACTTCGTTAACCTTTCTTGTGAGACTTTGACATAAGTGAAATTAACATCCTGTTACAACAGCTTGAGGATAAGCATCTTGGAAAGACTGCATTGCAGCTATCTCGAAATCTATGATTATACGTTGAGGGTTAGCGTCGGGAATCATGTTTTTCAGAACAACCAAGAGTCTGTCGTAAGTCAACCGAGACTTATTTGACAACAGGCAGTACAAGCCAACCGGTGTGATCCCCGCGGAATGCTAAAAATGAATTGAGTAGAGTTGAAAAAAAATCGAAGGAACCACTTTAAAGGTTCCGTCTGCGAGCCAAATAGGTGAACGTTTCAATCCGTCCACTAGGTGCATGTCGCCCATGATGATTAACCTCTCATTTGCATCAGTTGATCCTGAGTCGTGAAGAACGAGTGGTCGGAACTTTTGCGGGATTTCGAAAGCCAAGTCTGTTGGAATAGGAGGTAAGGGCGTGTTACCATTACTCGTCGTCATTTCAATTTGACGATGTCGACGTAGTACGCGACTGACTGAGTTTCGTTTAGGCAGTGCCATCTTAACGTGGGGATCCAAGGTAACTAATACAGCACCCTGAGACGCAGAAGGTGTCGCGATATTTTCTGTCATGTGTTGCTTCATTCGTGCAACGGCTTGAGTTGCAAGGCTTTTAGCTGCATTACCGGTGTGTGTATGTTCAACTAATCGGTCCCCAATAACTGCATCGTCTTTAGTTCTTACGAGCGCTTTGCATTTGCAGCTGCTGCGCTTGCTGCATCGCCAAATTGTTTCGCCTTTATTATTCTCACGAAGTTTGCAAAACTCAAACCCGTTACACAACAACGTCCGCTGTCCTCGTTTAGATAAGCTGAATTCTGCCATAGTTAACAATTACGAACTGATCACTTAGTCTTATTAAGATTATCGCAACAACTGTATACCGACTGATATCAACAGATTACATAGCATAGATCCCTTATACTGTCCCACATGGACTTATATATGATCCTTTGCCTGATGCTACCAACCAGGGAAGCCTAGTCGTGTTACCGTGTAATTAATTCATGTAATTATTTCTCGCTATTGGTCTATTGGTTTCCTGTCTAAATGACGCCCGCCTCCCTCCCTCCAGCAACGCCACGTGTCGAATATGATGCGAAGATCAATAGGGGCTGGCAAGTTTAATGCTAATTTCAAATGATTAGCAATAACTGATTTAACGTCTAATCAAGATATGTTATTGTGTAATTCAAAGATTAATCGTTTAGCAATCGAGTTGATCATTCTCGTTTCTGGACGTAATGTTTAACGACACTTCATAATTTAAATGAATGGTGTTGTTCAAGTGGTTAAGCTTCTAACGTGAATCAATTTACAATTTGTTTATTGCGTATGCATCAGTGTTACATTAAACGAGTATACGTGTAATGAATGATACCTAATACAGCATTCATAAAGTCGTACATTAAGGTCAACCTATTGAGAAATCTTTGATGATGTCAATAAAGTTGACAGCGGTGGCACTATAAGCTGCGGATAAGTGTCAGCTGCGAAATTCTGAATTTGAGCTAAACGTTTTTTGTTAACTGAAATTATTCAAACCTTACGCCTATGCGAAGTGCCAGATACCGATTTAATCACGATGGATAAACGCTTTCTGCTGTTTGGAATCATCGTTGTGGCTCACTATTTGGCGTGTCAGGTAATACAATTAAGGGATTTTGGAACTTAAAATATTTGTTCTTGTAATTGTAAATTTTTATTTGACAACAAATCAGTACAGCAAATGTGCAATATAACATTCGCAATTGTCAAAAAAAGAAGCGTCAAGACACACGCTGACAACGCTCCTTGGCAGTAATGTATACAGTAAAGAATCACAATCACACAATCAAGCATTACGCGCACAATTACACATACAAATAAAATAAAAATACGATGCCGTGAATGATTCACACCAGTATGCGATTAAAGCATGATAAAACACGATTAAAACATAATAAAAACACATCAAATTTATTAAGTTAAACTAACTTCTTGCTAACATTAATTCCAATATAGGTATTTAATGAACATTTAAAGGAGAAAGATATAATAAACTGTAAGCTAGTTTAACCGTAGGGTTAGTTGTTTCTCTCAACCAAAATCTTTTTTTGATCAACCTCTTATACCATCTTCAGGATTAGCATAATCATATTGATCAAGCCGCTTACGACGTATCTTACTGGATGTAGAGCTATAATAAAAATGAACAATGGTAATTATAAAAAAAATTAATTGATGACTTACTCTAGTAATCAATGGGCCTAAATATGTTGAAATGGTGAATGGCTGAAATGTGACCCCGGCCAAGGCTGGACCGTTACCGTGAAAATCATAGAATCACAGTTGCTACCATACACTGCAGGAAAAAGGAACTGTTATAAAAGAGCAATGAGTCAATGAATGTAAACTATGGATGACGGGCTGGTGAAATTGTCTTGTGTCGCGTAAAGCAGTGTTTTGAAAAAGATTTAAATTGATGATATTTATAGATATATGAAGATATATATATATATAGATATATCATGTTTAAAAACTGTGGTCAATTTACTTGGATTATTTACCTTCCCCAAGTTAAGCTATGAACAACACATATTTTGTGAATATTTTATATGACCGAGTTTGAATTAAATTAAATTATATTATAGGTTAAAGTTAATTTGTGCCCTCGCAAAAATAATTCAGCAAATAGAAATCGATATAGAACAGATCTCCATCCATAGTACCACGGCGCAGACAAAGGTACAAATTGAATACTATCATATTACTGCTGTACAAGCTTGCATAGAAGTAAGCCGAGGGGCGTGTGCACTCGCAGTGCAATTCGTAGTGCAGTGCAGTAAATTTGCCTTGGTGAAGTACTGCAGTACTACCGTTTATAAGCACTCTAAGTACTTAAGTCATTGTATTTAGTCATGAAGATCTTTCATCATCAATGAAAATGCAATTCTGTATATGTATTTTTTGGCATTTTGTCTATTATAAAAATGTACGCACTGATGAAATAATTATTTAAGTAACCCATTTGGTAAAAATAAAGATTATTGATGTGTATTTTTGTGTCTAAATACTGTGGCTTTGATCTTTGACTGTTGTCTGATTTCTATCTGCAGACTGAGGCTACGACAGAACCGCCACCTGGAGGTCAGCCTAGTGGCTTGTCATAATTTATATTATTGTTGTATGAACATTTAAGTGATTGAGATAGGATTTATTTTATATTCCTTTATTTAAGAAACAAATTCAGGTGTTTTATATCATATTATACTTTCAATTTCATTAAAATTATAAATTTAAGTATGAAATGTTCGATGTATTGCTTTTACATGGGCGTGCTTTCTATTAGTTGTTGTTCTCATTCAGCAAACTAAGAATTACTACACGTATATCGTCTCATCATCGGATAATTCATCCTTGTCGTGTCATACACGAACGTTCATCCTGATTTCGGCTCATATTTTGATCGTTTCATCCTGCGGTCATGCCATACCGGTGTACGTGTATATACCCCAGATCGGTTCATCCTCCGCTCGGCTCATCTTGAGGTCCAAGTTTCTTTCAAACTCCTTCAGTCAACAAAACGTGGAGTTTTTGTATAATATAATCTCCATTTACATTGATAAGTAACACTGATCAAGCAAGCACATGGCCAATCAAACAAGCAAACGACCGCAGGATGGAAAAAAACAACTCGGCCAATGAATGAACCGACTGGAGATAAAGCGAACAACATTTTGAATTTTCCAATTAACCAACAACTACAGAAAACAATGTCGTTGATTGCATATATTGATTGGATCGTTTTAGTACACATTTAATTTGAGGTGATAATATGCTGGATGCGATACGACAAAAGGGTAAATTATAATTTTGAATATAATCTGGCACTGTGAATGACTGTGCTCTGAAAGCAGAAACCATATCGACTGACTTTGTTATATGATTCTGGAATATTTTCGACGCATAGTGCTATTGATTGTGTATTATCAGTAAATATGTCACTAAATCGGACATGATCACAGGGCTAAAAAAATAATCATATTTTATATAAAAGTGAAATCTAAATAGCCATTGTAATTCGAACGATATTAATTCGGCCCAAATCAAGGTGTAAATCTGACATTTATTTTGAGTAAATTTCCACATTTATAACGTTTCTTGCACTAACATGAGTGTTCAAAATTGAAAACACGACGAAATGGCAAACTACCTATAGCATGTACGTCTTGGTATGTACTCTTCGCGAGATAAATTTTGAAAAATAAAAATCCTTCAATTATGTGGTTCATTACATGTTGGAATTTCAAGACAAAGCTATGATACTATTTATGAACATAATCTGAATATGTCTGTGAGCTATCTATTTATTGTGAGTTATCTATTGTACTCCACTGGGACATATTTTTGATGACAAATAAGGTTGATATGATATGGTATCGCTACCTTGTATGATCAGACTCAGGCATGCTGTTAGATGCAAAATATTTGAAGGAAATCTGAGCTCTTTTTCAAAATTCTCATACATGACTTCACTTTCCCTGATAATAGTCTAAAGAGCTTTACAGCAGTTTTCAAAAAATGTACAACGTCTTCCCTCACAAAATAAAGTACAAAAATATCAAATCTGAAGCTGAAATGTTGCAATGTTTCTAACATGTGCCACCAATATAATTTTAACAAGCAAACGTCACGAAAATGACAGAAGTTGCATTCGGAGATATGTAGTTAGCTATACTCTCAGATTTTAAAAGATCTGAAACCTTGAGCCTGTTTTATTACGGTGTCGACAACGGCACCCGTTCTTCGACTATCGTATGATCAATAGTGTGAGATTGAATATTCCGCCGTCTGCATATTCTAAATGTCTTAAGGCACATATTCCTTTAAAGCAACTATTTTACGACCATACATTTGTAAGAATACATCCGTGTCTATTTTTAAACGGTCAAATATATAATCAGCAGACAGATTTGCCTCACTTATTTAGCAGATACACCTAGATTTGTCATTCGCGGTATTAGAATAAACTATCGCAGGCGCTCATTCCCATTATTCATTTTGATTGGCTTTTGGCTATTTCGGGATTTTAAATTTCAATTTTTGTCTTGAATGGAAATTTCCTAGTTTCTTTATGTTCACCATAATATGATATTCATTGCCCTGGTATTCATATCTGTTCACGAGCTATTGATGCCTTTTGTTGCTAAATACTGCAGACATGCAGACAGCTTAAGACTAATTTAATAGCTTAAAGACTAATTTTGCCCAAAAAAATGAAAAGCCTGTTCGGTATTTAGCATGCAATATTCGTGAGATAGCTATGAATAAAATCATAAAACATTAGCTAGTTTATATAAGTCGTACGAATGGCATATAGTACGCACGATTCACCTCAAGAACAATTATTATGTCTAAATTCTATTTATTTTTCGAAGACGATACGCCATGTTTTTCCCCCAATTTCTCTATTGCACAATGCACATGGTTTAGCAAAGTCTTTTTTCAAATCAAGCGTCATAATTCTCTTGAGATTATCCATTGTTTATATTCCCGATCATAAGGTATGTAAATCAGTAGAAGTAGAAAGTTGTTAATCCGTTGCAACTTTGGAACGATACAAATTATAGAGTTATTCCTTTACAACTTACGCGGGTTATGCTGCATTATCAAACTAGTATAAAATGCTATATTACTTTAGTGACATCCCTTTTGTAATATTCACTAGCAAGTCCAAGGAACACAGTAGTAGTTGGTGGAACAAGCGCGGAGCTACAATGTGATCACGGCGCAGCGGAGCTCAACTGGCTATTCTTGTCCTCAATCAATCAAATAGGAGTTCAGATTGTAACACGGTGCGTCGTTGAACCTGGATACGAGCCTTACTTTTCTGTGGATCAAACAAGGGGAGGATGTTACCTGGTCATCATCAATGCCATTCTATTTCACGGAGGACGATACACGTGTCAGGATGCCTTGCTGAAAGCAAAACCGTCGTCCGCTCTTCTTGTTGTTTTAGGTCTGGACTCAAATTTCCTTTTTATTATTTTTTTATTAAGAGGTCTAAAACGTAGCAGAAAATATAGTGCACATATTATATTGACCGATTGTAATTTACTATTTCTTCTCATAAATCACTGCATATATATTGTTTTCTTAATATTACTTAACATATACTGTATGGGATTCATTTTTGCACAATCAACAAATTTGGAGACGTTAAATGCTTTGTAATGCGTTAACGGGCCAATGCTGTAACCTAGGCCTTATAATGACATGAAGAACAGTATAGCAAGTATAGCAATCAATTGAAGCTATTCTGCCGTCATGCTGGTTAGCCGCAAGTTTCGAGAGCTTACGTAGATATACCAGTTTCTGATTATCGTCAGCTTATTTTTATACGCCCATTTTTCTTATTCAATATTAATATTATATTTCTATTATATTCAGTAGTATTCATATGCAATAGTAGTAGTAATATTCAGTAGTATTCATATTCAGTGCAAATAACTACTCGGCTGCAGCTTATTGCATTCTCAGGCCAAAATATAATCCGTAAAAATACTGAAGGTTAAAATATAATTTAAACTTTATGTATGTTAATATATGGTGTATGTTTACTTACAGAGACGAGTCCTATATGTGATGTGAGTGCAATGAATGGAGAAGCTATGGAAACCGATATCATCACTTACACGTGCGCGGTGAACTACTCTGGAGACCTTGTGCCTCACTTCAACTGGACTGCAAGCAGCGGAGAACAACTGACCAACGCCACAACTAACATCACCGTCTCCCACTCGCAGTCACAGATACAGATCGCGGTGTACAAACCTGGCTTGCAGCCGTTCACCTGTGTGACGTACTTCAACCCACCGCCGCCTCCACAACCGCCTTTCCTCACAGACATAGCAACAAATGCACCGGCCTATACGGAAAACTGGCAATCAATTCCCATAAAAATACCACGTATGATTTGATTTATTCAATAATAATAAAATAACAATAGTAATAATTTGAGTATTTTAGTGATGAGGCTATCAGTTTGAATGCAGCGTCACTATGCGATTTCATCGAACCAATTTTATTAGTTGACGTAAGATTCAGAACTCTAGTTATTTATGACGCTTTTTTCCACTCATTTATTTAAAAACTCGTTCGATCTATATTGCTGATACAAAAGTGAAGCCAATGGAAAATGTCAAATGCAATAAAATAGTAATGATGAAAGTGAAAATTATTATGTAGTGAGCAACAACTATACCGGCTAATCCTCCTGTTCCATCTATATCTAACTGTGTTTTTTTTGTGAGTGATATTCGTTCAAAAAATTTCTGTAAATATTGTATTAACTAACCTCTGGAATGATGACGATATATGTAGACCAAATTAGTCATTTAATTAAAATTTGTCTTGGCCCAAAATTCTATTTTGCACAGTTAAACTATTTGGCCAATGATCAATTATTTTAAACTAACCGGTTAAACCCATCAAGAGATCTTCCATATTGGTTCAATAAGATTTTCTTATGCTAAAAAATATCTGCACGATTAAGAATCTATGACAGAAGCGATACGGTTGTAGCACCAATGTGCAGTCTTTTATTACCGAGTTAAGAAACATAATATATTATGCATTTTGCAGAATCTGCTTCTTTATGTATGATCCACAGCAATTCCAGTGAACACAGTGGTAATTAGTGGAACAAGCGCTGAGCTACAATGTGATCACGGCGCAGCAGAGCTCAACTGGAACTTCATTTCCTCAATCAATCAAGTAGGAGTTCAGATTGTAACGCGATGTGTCGTCGAGCCTGGCTACGAGCCTTACTTCTCCGTGGACCAAACCAGGGGAGGATGTTACCTCGTCATCATGAATGCTATTCTATTCCACGGAGGACGGTACACTTGCCAGAACGCAGTCCTAAAGGCCAAGCCCGCGTCAGCTCGTCTTGTTGTTTTAGGTCTTAACACTGGCTTACTTGTCACATTTCTAATAGGCACTCGTTTATTAAATAGCATAACGATCATTCTAAAAACTGAATGACTACCTTTATCTAGCACATTCAACTGTGCATGTTTACCAAATCTCCGAAAAAATCTCACGTGATACATATGCACTAGGGAATAGTAACATTCATGGTATGAAGATTTGTTTGTAAGCAGTAGATCTATGCAAAGCAGCTAGCTGTTTTTATTATGACCAAATGCAGGAGCCTTGGAATTGGCTTTAATAGAGTGAACGCATTATACTAGAAGTCAGACTGCACACTTACATATCCGATTCGGAAGTGTAAGCTGTGTAGCGCTCAATGGAGACTACTATAATAATAATACCGAGCAGAGTTTAGTCAATTCGCGAGATTATCTATGCCTGTTTTCCCAAAAGCGTCAGTAGTCTAGAGAGAAGTCTGTTTTGATCTTCAATTATTTTTAGACTCGAATATTTTGTTCAGTGTTTATACAACCAAACAGCGCAATATTTTCAGGTCTAAGTATAATCCTAATTATTAATAAGCGTCAAAATTATACGTTGATTTTGATACTATGATGACGTTTTTGTTCATGCAGAGACGAGTCCTATATGTGATGTGAGCGCAATGAATGGAGAAGCTCTGGAAAACGAAACCGTCACATACAAGTGCGCAGTGAACTACTCGGGAGACCTTGTGCCTCGCTTCAACTGGACAGCAAGCAGCGGAGAACAACTGACCAACGACACAACTAATATCACCGCCTCCCACTCGCAGTCACAGATACAGATCGCAGTGTATAAACCTGGCTTGCAGCCGTTCACCAGTGTAGCGTTCTTCAACCCACCGCCGCCTCCACAACCTCCTTTCCTCACAGATGTCGCCATGAACACGCCGGTTTACAGTGAGAGCTGGCAGTCGCCTTCCGTATATATACCAGGTCAGATGCCAGTAATAATAAAATAATAGTTATGACGCAAATAATATTTTGTCATATTTAAGTAATGAGTAATCAAGGTCACGACCGCGACAAGAGGGCTCAAGATCAAGGACAACAGAGGCATCATAACAGCACCGGAGGATTCGAGAGATCGAGACCAGGAACTCAATCTTCAAACTATTCTAAATCAATGGTTAGCTAGCAATCACGTATGATGATATTACTGACAGTCATAATGGAAGCAATTATTTATTCAGATCATGCTCAATGCATAAAATACCAACTCTACGAAGCAAATGCCGTCAACATTGATGACTATTACGATTGTCAATTCGTTGAACATGATCTATAGGCCTTAACGTGTCTAGCTTGATCAGTTTTAATTAGCACCTCGGAGAAGAAGCGCAGGTAGCACAAATTAATGAAATTGTGCTTATGTTGCAATAATTCTTAAAGGAGCATCGCAGGCTCCCTGAAAATACTGGTATTACAGCTACATGCGTAGATACGTCTAATTTATGACGCATTACGGTCTTGCTAAATAGTGCAGTTAGTCATATTCCAAACTCACCGATTTCTATAGATATTTGCAATGTTTGTACAATAATGAAGTGCACATTGAACTCATGTCCATTTCCTTGAATGAAGACTGTCTATCTATGCGGTGAAATGTGTAAAACATTCGCCTGTTGAGTATTTACTGTACGTAGGTATGTAAGATTTCCTTTCACATGTGGCGCACGAATCGTGTCATGACTACCGCCACTGACAATAGAAGGCACACGTTGAGTTGTGGTGGTCCTCAGAGAGGTCAGCAAATGTCCTGTTTAGGGGATGCTATTGAATTAACTATGGTATTATCATTTTGCAGAATTTCATGTGATGAGGTACATGCACAGCCAAATCACGTGAGCTGAAACTGTACCATTTTCCTCTTTATTGAATTAGTCAACTGCCTGACACGCGTGGCGGCCTATGCCCTATATTTTAAGTATGTATGCGGATAAAACAACAGCCATCTATTGCCTGTATGAACTAATAAGCTCTTTGCTCTGCTAAAAATATACTGGACTACGGTTCCGCACATTCAAAAAAAATATTTTTTTATGTTTAAGCGTTTACCTTGTGCAATTCAATTCGATTAATCATTGATTGAATTATTGCACATACTAAAGTAAATTAAGAATAGTGCATTGCTCAGTCTTACTCAACGATTGCTATGAAAGTTAACTTCCATTATTGTAATTTTCGTGAGTGCCTGCATTTGAAGTGAAATTTGTTTGTGATGTTGAAAAGAAAGACAAGCTTGAAATTGATAACTACGATATACACATTGAGCTAAAAATCATACCTACTTAACGGGAAATATGAAGTGCTCTACGATGTTTCATTGAGCTTAATTGCATAGAAGTTTCCGACCATGGCCAGACACGCGTTGTGAATCCCACAGTAACTATTTGTGAACAAATGTGCTGTGGCAGAGTTGAGAATCAACGTGCTGTCAGGTAGTGTAAATGTTATCACATTTGACCTAGGCTCACGCATTTTCCCGCTATCGATTGATGGTAAAAGCTGTTGGTGCCCTGTAAAACAGAAGTTCAAATATGACAACATGGTACATATTCATAACGAGCTGAATGTGCTATAACGAAGCTACGTGTATCTAGGCTAGGTAAAACATCACCAACTCCTGCCACTATCAAAGATGAAGTGTGGACTGTGTCTGCCCCGTGTTTTTATTGATACTTCTGATTCTGATTGATTTGTCCCATGAATTGACTTTATAATTCAAGGTATGAGTAGAGTAATTATGTAAAATAATGCGAGTTCAGTCTGTTTGAGGATGTTGCTTATTGAACAAATTTCTTGTTTGTTCAGATCTTGCAGTGTACTAATAAAACACCATTTATTATATTGTGTTTTTCCTTAGCTTGCACTCGTGTAATCATTTTCCTGTTATCTATTTGGCACTATGAATTTGATAATCTTACGGCATTGATAGATTAACGGGGAAACTCTGTATTTCATCCAATTCTTGTCTAATTTCGTTGCATATATTCATTCCACATATTAAACAAATTGTGATCTTACTACTCGTATACTCTAATTTTCGCAAAAAGATGAAAGCGATCTGATTCTTGGTATTACTGTTGATTTCTCAATAATCTTCTTTATTTCCATATCAGCAACAATCCGCAATTTAAACAGCTCAATTGGAACAACCAATACATGACTACAACCTCATTAATAAGTATCTTCAATGGTTTTTATTCATGCAACGATGTTTAACGAACTCGTCGTTGTTTACCTTTATTCATTCAATCATTCAATCATTCATTCAATTGAATTCCTATCTTTCCGACTTCGCATGAATATTTCAATAACATTATTAATTTGTATTTTATATTTAATATACTCGATTGTGTTCCAATATATCCGCGGTGTCCCACGCTAAGTTACATCAATATGTTAATGCTTTTATTTCACCCGGATTTAATGTGCAGTAAGAAGTTTTTAATATGCGCTGTTATATCATGCTACGTGTATTTTTTGTAAAGTCTGCCCATCGACGGTAACAATGACACCGTCCACAACGAAGATTGAAGTTGGCGACACTCTGTCGTGCTCCGCTGATGGCTATCCTCTACCAGCGTACGTGTGGGTAGATCTGGTGACCGGCCAATCAAGCGAAGGTCCGGATTTATTGATTAAGAAAGCAGGCGTGACACATCTTCGATGTACAGCTTCTTCAATTGTTCATGGAACTTTCTGCAGCGCTGATGCAGAAGTCTATATGGAAGCCTACGGTTAGTGAATATTTCTTAGCGAATATTTCTCAATGCATTTCTTAGTCGTTTTCATTTCTGATTTATAATTTTTACATTGAATTCCTTCATGGGAAATGCTGTTCTTTTAGATGATGCGTAGGCTCTTTATTTTAGCTATTCTATAATAGAAGTTCTTAAATGTATAAATGCTACCTTAATTAATTGTTCGGAACTTAACATCGCTTCGATGTACTATGTCATCTCTTTGATATTCTATGTACACAATTGCTAGGTGGTAATTTCTGGTTTGCTGGCATTTTTAAACAGGTTTAAGAGTGCTATCTTGTCACGCTCACAACTCAGTTACTACAAATTTCAGAAAATATTTTTCTGTTTTTTTAAATTGACAGAGCAATAATCTCTTCACAAAATATGTTTAAACTGCCGGTACGTACATTAATAAGTAGTGTATTCATTATTGCTTGCATTATTCGCTATCTGACACACACATATGGAGGGGCGACAGTTAATCACGCGACATTTGCTCCATCGACAGTTAATCACAGACAGTTAATCACTATGACAGTTAATCACAGGCAGTTAATCACTACAGTAGTTAATCATAGAGACAGTTAATTACCCACCATGTATTCACACGACATATAATCACACAAATAATCACGATTCATGTTATTGCCGATTGATAGTCTGTCTAGTCATGTCATCATTAGTACTGTACTTCCAATATGTGAACAGTTTCAAAAACAATCTGGACAAATTCTGGGGAACCCAAGCAATATATGATTATAAAGCTCATCTAAAACCATGTAACTTACTGTATATCGGCGAAAAACAAGCCGACTGTTCTGTTGAGAAATT
>JAQFYQ010000567.1:0-16398 GCA_034694885.1 Buchholzia appendiculata | reverse complement strand
AATACACTCAATTCACACTACACTCAATTCACACCACACTCAATTCACACCACACTCGATTCACATCACACTCAATTCACACCACACTTAATTCACACCACACTCAATAATTCACACCACAGTCAATTCGCACCACACTTAATTCACACCACACTCAATTCACACACGCTCAATTCCAAGACTCAATTCACACCAAACTTAATTCACACCACACTTAATTCATACACCCAGTTCATACACTCAATTCGAAGCTAACGACCTCACTGCCTAAATCAGATCATTGGATGCACAGGCAAACATTCCGGAACCTCTGAATCGCTTGTGATACGTTGGTGCGTTGAAAGTGTCATATACAATACATACATGAACTAACTGCACTCATGAACTAGACGTTAAGTAAGTATGTTGTCCGACAATTGGATTAAGTTGTCACAACAAGAAACATTCATAAAGAATAGACCAATCCTAGAATTTGAACAGCGTCCGGTCATTCGCCTCGCACGCAAAAGCTTATGGGTTCAAATCCTGAGCCAGAATATCATCTGGATTTGTTATCAGCAACAAATCCAGCAAATTTGTGCACGCTCTGCTGCCACAATTACCAAGCAGCACACGATGGTAGAGGCTGTCGAAAGCTAGGTAGTAAACTGACGTGTTTACGTAGCACGCTGGCCCCAGTAAGGTGAACCAAACACTAAGTCACACTACATAATGTGGATGGAAATCCCAGCTAGATTATCATATTTCTAGAAGATTCCAAATATTTACTTTACTTATTATTACGACAGAATGCCGACTTGCAAAAGTTGTAAGAAACCACCTGGCTTATCTACTGGCATTTATATTACAATCGTTAAAATGTGGGCCAACACAAAGCTTTTGCTGCATCCGTAACATCATTCAACCAAAACCTCAAAATATATGACCAACAATTATTTCATCACTACAATTTCTGAAAATTTAAACATACTGATTCATTACTGCCTTTAGTTTCCTTAAATGCAAAAGCATTCAATGAATCCACCATTTGTATGTAAAAATTGGTACTCAAATAGTGGCTCATCAACTCAATCTGTTCCACCATGTCTTCTCTTCGGTGCAGCAGCTGCACCGAAGAGAAGACATGGTGGAACAGATTCAGTTGATGTTGTCGTATCCTCACAAGGGACGGATCGGACATGGTCTAACTTGGAAGTGCACCTATTCGGAGATCTGGACGAAAAATGATGATGATGATAATAACAGTGAGATTTATAAATGATGCACTCTTTGGCGCACGTTGTTCATGGAACACACACCGAAGCTTTGGAATGGCTGACGCGCGCTATATCCCTATATCCGAATTTGAGCATAATATATGAGAATACGATAACGACAACAAAGAACACTATTTTGGCTTCACTACATACCTTGCAGCCTTCGCATGAATCGACGCCGTAGTGGAATCCAGACGATTCATCTCCACAAACTTTGCATGGTGGACCCTTGACCCGTTCCACACTGGCAGTCGGGGTCGACGAGGCTGTCATAGCACACATGGCAAACACTAGATCCTCCAGTTTTCAATTCTCCAGCCCCAACTGCAAGCAACAGCACAGAAACAACTTAATATATAGTACAGTGGATTTTACAAGACAAGGTGTGAAAGAAAGTGAGCGAGTGAGTGAGCGATCGAGTGACTGAGCTCGCGAGCAATTGAGTGAATGAGTGAGTGAGCGAGCGCGAAAGAGCGAGCGAGAGAGAGAGAGAGAGAGAGAGAGAGAGAGAGAGACAGACACACAGAGAGAAGACCCATAATGAAAGATAGATACACCCAAACAGTCAGATCGACAAACTGCAGACGTATGCATAGCTTCATTTTGTCAAGCAATTTCTCATGACGGCTGAAAATGACACAGTCGTTTACACTAATTTACTTTTACTAATTCATTTTTAACTATTTGTATTTTCATAACATATAACCTCTCATGAACCTTTTTGCCTAATTTAGACCTCCTATTCATTTTGTTACGGTCTAGCTCAATTTAAACAAAGTTGTTTATTAGTCTCCACTTAATTGCAATATGCAACAATCATCAAGACATCATCATCATCATGAGACTTCAAGACCATGTCACACATCGCCGATTCATGCCAGGTACCGAGGCTCGACGGTGGTCTGCAGGGCCTTGCAGGCACTGCAAGAGACACACCTTAAAGCTTTGAATTGGCTGACTCACTACACTCGCACTTGAGCATACGATAATGCAACTAAGATAACAACAACAACAACAACAACAATTGCAGTACGAAGTTTTAAGTTTACTTTTTACGTTACATCATAGCTTACAATTGTCGTTAATCACAAATCATGACGCAAGATATTCATGAGACTGTACCCTATTACCTATCTCATACATGCATCATGCTTTCAAGCACATCGCTTCATTTATTTATTACTCTACTACACATGCTGACAGGCGCATATTCTAAACACTAACTTAGCAATGACCTAACTGCACGACGGCGACCCTTGAACAGCGGGCAACACATCTCACCCTATCTCATCCTAGCTAGGCTACTTACTTGCCACACTATATAAACTTTTATGACATAACATCAGGCTCCTTATAAAAGCGAGCGAGTGGGAGGGCAGGAGGGGATGGCTATTAAACAACGTGAACGTTCCTGTTAGAAGACTGTGATAGAAAAGCATGACTTTGTACCAAGAGGAATTACAAACCTAAAGCGTGAACAAATCGAAATAAAATCATACAAGCATTACAATCATGAATGTGTCCCTCTCTATCTGCTTGCAAAACGAACGAGATAATTAGAAATAGGAAGAGCATAGGACTGCAAACTTTTTAACTACCACTTGTCTCTTATAGGGAGATCTGAAGCAACCTATTATGAAGGACGATTTCCATGTTCCACGTTGAGCATGTGTCTAGCTTTTAACAAGGAAGCAATTCCTTTTCCGAATTCCTTTATTTATAAATATATTTTATGTTGTATAACAACAACAGAGTGGATTGTAACCCTACTGATTGCACTCAGTTCTGTTGAAACGCTGTCCGTGTCAGATAGCAAAGTTCATCAAAGTCCATCATAATCAACACCATCAAGTCAGTATTAAAGTTTTATATAATTATCAGTAGCCTACTATAATAGGCAGTTAGTTTTTTGACGCGGCAAAGTTTATCTTGCAAAGTTTTTCTCAACTGTACAGAACTAGTGTCCTCGCATGTATTACGTGCCACATGAAGTCAGCCATTCAATAGCACTACCGTCAGCCCGATGCAGTGTTGCAATACCTTCTTGAAAGCAGGCCAGCTGGGAACACACTGTGAATTGCAAATCGTCTCAAATAGGTTCTTTCGAACTTGGACAATGCGGAAGAGGATGAAGAATATCTTGATGCAGACATTGCAGAGCCAAAATTCAGTGACTCTTTGCTCTGAAGACGAAAACATTTTTGCCACCTTACGCCGAAGTGCTGATGGTTTGCTAGTCGACACTATAGGTAGGCACGGAAGAGGAAGCGTTTTAGGAGTTCCATATGCGTCAAGATGCTATTCAGGATAACTTACAAATACACAAGGTTTACGTTGTAATACAATAATTGTATACGTTGTACACCTTGCAATACACAAGGTGTACGTCGAGGTGCTCAAGGATAGGATCATCCAATGTGACCTTCAATTCAAGGATGTATTATGGAAGTGGAACACACTCGATACGGTCTTTGTTCAAATTTGGTTGCACTTGATTTGAGTCTTCATCTGCGGCAATACTAATTTTGACCAGCCATATCTGATGATAAGGTGCATTCCAGTTCAGCACAGGTTGCGGAATGCGCAGCACTACAGCAGTCGTCATCAGCAGAGAATGCCAGAGATAACGTCGCAGCTAAGTACAGAAATCACTGCACCGAGAAACGAAAGCGAGCATACATTGTAGAATAATAATTGTAGAAGCATCAAAAACATCAAATACATTAGATCGCCGTAAAAGTGGACGGCGATATGACCCCTCCACTAGAATTGACACCCTAGAGTGATGGCCAACTTTCGCAAATGTAATTAAAATTAAATATGATTACTAAATAATATTCAAAATCTATTCGAAATTGGACACCCAAAGATTCCATATTCGGAGATAACCTAGAATCATAGATTTCACCGCATAATCTTCGTCATTTCCGGTTTTAGCACGTCGTACACTGATTTCTATCTTGTTATACAGTAAAACTTTACCCACACAGAAGTTAATTCACTGCACATAACCGGCGGTAGTAGCAACGTTTCACAGTGCCCCACTTCGCATCGCACAAACATAAATCATTGTATTATATTATACATACGAAGGCAAAAAAGTGTTCTACTCTGGCGGCGCAACGTTCGACGGCGAGTAGGTACAGTGAGTGCAAAATTCGGTATCAGTGGGTACATCGCCGGCACGGGGGAGAGAGAGAGATTCGATATCGGCCCGAAGCTTTGACAGATTATTCTGCTTCGCAACACGGTTACTTGCAGATAATTGAAAATATGCGGTCGGGTTTTCAACTGTACCGATAGACCTAATTCAATCCAGCTCATATGCATTTATCACAAACAATGGGGATCAGCAAGTCGAGTTCTTTAGCTGCTGCTGCTAGAAACCGTAGCGTGATGTAGTCAGCTATACCGGGAGGGGGAAGAGGTGGAGAGGGAGAGGGAGAGGAACTCCTCCTACGGTTATTAATCATTCCCGATAAGATTACCAGCTAGATTACTTCATTAGCCAGTTTAGAAACCCACATTGGAATGAGTCCATTTAGTAATTGAGCGCAATTCAAGCGTGGACTAAATTAGAATTGAGGCCACTGTTTGTCTTACAGGTTATAAATCAAGAATGATTTTTGCCAAATATAATCTGAAAGAGAACACGATGAACGTTTGTGAGAACAGTGATACAGCCTACGCAAATGCTAAAAAACAATAATATGATATAGTACCAGTATAAATGCTTTTAGCAAAGCAAAGAAAACATACATGAATAAACCAGGAATCTATATCAGTCACCATCTTGCTGTACAGTTTACGTCTGCTATTGCACAGTTAAAAGAAACGTAAAATCTCTGCATATTTTAATAAATTCCTGAACACAGGGCTGTGTTTCATCGACAGAGGTTACCGGCTCAAATACTCCAAACAATTTCTTTTTAAAATTAACGTTATTTTCTGTCGGTGAAACTCTACCTCCGGATTATAATTATCGATAAATTTTCGGTGATCAAACTACCCCCCCCCCACACACACACACAAAAAGAATCAATCTGGTTACGGCACTGCCTGAAACCTTGCACCTCGCACCATAAATTCTCTGACTAACAATGGAAAATTCTCGGACCCACAAGAAAGAAAGTCCAGTCCCACAAGAGAAAATCTTTAGATCCACAACACAGAACATCCAGGACCCACACGAGAGAACCTTTAGACCTACAGGAAAGAACACCGGACCAAAAAAGAATCTCTTGACCACAAGAGAGAATCACCGAACCCACAAGAGAGAATTCACAGACAAAAATGAGAATTCACAGACCTATAATACCTAAGATAGAATACCGGACCAAAAAAGAGAATTCCCAGGTCTAAAACAGGAAATCCCTAGCCTCCACAAGAGAAAATCCCTGACCAACCAGAGGAACACTGCGGACCCACAAGAGAGAATCCCCAGACTTATAAAAGCGAATCTTCTAACGTAAGAAAGAGAATTCCCAAACCCATAAGAGAATCCAACAAATAAACAGAGTTTAACTAAATATACCAGTGTATGTAAACTTTACTTTAAAACACACTATACGTAATAACATTCGCAATTGCACCTTGGAATACTTACAGGTACTGCGCAATGTATGATTGTACAACAATGTACATGTATGGTGCGTTTATAGAGAAAAATTCGTACACACACTCATATACTACATACACCTAACTGCATTTTATCAAACAACACACAAGCCATGCAGATAATCAGATTTAAAGAGAACACCTCTATGTACCCTAGGCGGTCAACAAGGGATCAAACAGAGCAAACCGAAGCATACACAGAAGAAGACTAAACATCGCAGCAGCTCAGCTAAACAACACGACAAGCTTACAAGCTAAGCAAACCCACAGTGCTATTTCCCCGCACAGTGCTATTTCCCCGCACAGTGCTATTTCCCCGCACAGTGCTATTTCCCCGCACAGTGCTATTTACCCGCACAGTGCTATTTCCCCGCACAGTGCTATTTCCCCGCACAGTGCTATTTACCCGCACAGTGCTATTTACCCGCACAGTGCTATTTCCCCGCACAGTGCTATTTCCCCGCACACAGTGCGAGACTATAGGCCAAACTTTGATGTTCAATTTCATAAGAGCATCTACAGTGCAATGACCTCAAACACAGAGATTTCCTATTATATCCATTCGGCAAGGATCTAAACGCCGCGCAGCTGACCAGCTTGATAAAAAGAGCGTGCGTGGGATGCCAAGATAATAATTATTGATCAAAAATCATCTTACAATCTGCTTTCACGTGTGAGAAAGTATTAAGCCAATTTAGGCATCTACACAATTTATATGCAACGCTGTTAAATTCAAAATATATGATCAGAATTTGTCAAACGTTAGGACAAGTTATTTAATTTCAGTGAGTCAACAATACAAACCAACAGAACATAGCCAAACAGTTTCGCAGCACACACTGCATCTCACACGCTGCATAGTACAGCCACACCACACAGCCACAACTGCAAAACACAGCCACATAACAGAGCCACAATGCATAGCATGCCCACACTGCAAAGTCACAACTGTAAAGCACAGTCACATAACAGAGCCACAATGCATAGTATAACCACACTGCACAGCCACAACTGTAAAATGCAGCCAAATAGTACAGCGACACAATACAGCAAAGAACTTAGTAAGCAGAGAGCAGAACCCTATGTAGAGAATAACTAAAATGATCACTTACTTAGATCACTTACTTAGATCACTTACTTCGGTCACTTACTTTGATCACTTACTTAGATCACTTACTTAGATCACTTACTTAGACCACTTACTTAGATCACTTACTTGCATCACTTACTTCGATCACTTACTTAAATCACTTACTTGGATCACTTACTTGCATCACTTGTAGAGAAGAAGTAAAATGATCACCTACTTAGGCTAATATTAGGACTGCTGTCTAGCCACTGCACGAGCCAAAGACCGTCGACTTTTTATCACTGCAAAAACTAGCTGCTGTTAGTACGACAGTGATGAATTTTACAGGTTTCAGCAATCTGCCGCCCGCTGCACTCGCACCTCCCCCTCCCACCC
This sequence comes from Buchholzia appendiculata, assembly GCA_034694885.1. Lineage (NCBI taxonomy): Eukaryota > Metazoa > Annelida > Clitellata > Enchytraeida > Enchytraeidae > Buchholzia > Buchholzia appendiculata. The sequence continues at coordinate 9,060 of JAQFYQ010000567.1, read as the reverse complement.
AACCAGAATTTCCCACACGTTCCCACCAGTTTGTGTCTGTTCTTTTGCAAGTTCTCATAAATATCTGTTCGTTCTCTCTTCTCTATAGACTCTTCTTTTTAAAGCGCAAATAGTCAATACTTAAAATCTCACCAGAAATATACTGCGTTATTTGACACCACCGAATCATTTATTCACTAGTAAGCAGGCATATCAAAGGAATTGATCATAATCAAGACAGAATTCTGTACGTAGTTGATCCCTAGACGACTCAACGTCGACAATAAATCAACTATCATCCTCCGCCATATGAGCGACAGACGAGACAGATAAGGCGCATGTACTCCAAGACAGAGCTACCAGCAAGACAAGTAGGCGAACAGAAGGAGAGACAGGCTAATAGGAAAGAACAGACAGGCGAACAGAAGGACAGACAGGCGAACGGAAGAACAGACAGGCGAACAGAAGGACAGACAGGCGAACAGAAGAACAGACAGGCGAACAGAAGGACAGACAGGCGAACAGAAGAACAGACAGGCGAACGGAAGGACAGACAGGCGAACAGAAGGACAGGCAGACGAACAGAAGGACAGACAGGCGAACAGAAGAACAGACAGGCGAACAGAAGGACGGACAGGTGAACAGAAGGACAGGCAGGCGAACAAAAGCACAGACCGGCGAACAGAAGGACACACAGGCAATTGCTGTACACACTTCTTTGTAGTTTGTACCATTCAAGCATGAATGCATTATAAAGTAATGCATTACAACCTATTGCAATGCATTGCATTACAACCGAGGACAACGGGAAAACTTTTCCTCATAAAACAAATCACAATTAAAAGCAAACATTAAACTGTTCTGTACAACAGTACAGGTGCAAACACTTCTACTCATTAAACAATTAAGAAGGCAATCGAATAGAGACAAGCACAGCACGGTAAACAAGCCGAATTACTGTCGTCATCGTATCACCGGTTTATAGTCTTTAATTTAGTCTAACAAGATGGCTGTGCTAAGCAAAGGTATAAACTTCAACTAATCATGACTCGAGGGTTTATCATTTACGACTACTGTACTACATGCACTTACTGAAGCCAACCCATACGGTGAATGGGGTGATTTCCCTTCCAAAGAGAAAATTATTCTACTCTTTGATCTGATAATTGCGGAAAGCACAAGCTAACCCCACCACCATGAAAGAACCAAAGTGCAGATGGTAGCAGTCTACACTCATGCTACAGATCTGATCAGACTATACTCGCTAGCCCTTAGTCTACACTCATGCTAACTGCTCAGTATAACGGAATGAAACTTGCAACATCGCAGATTTTAACCTAGTTTGAATTTCCCCCAAAAAGTGCATTAAATATAATTAATTGGGTATTAATGAACAATGTATATTACCCATGGAAACACATTGTAAATTTCACAATTACCACGATAAAGCGTGATTATTACTAGTACAGACACTTCACAGCAACACCAAGGTAACAATATTTAATGTACCGTTCGTAAAAATTTCAACAATGCAAAATTCTGCAATGGTCGCATTTTTGTCGCGTCAGATTCTAAAAAAAACTTCAGATGCACAATCTTGTGCCACTGTTTCCTTTCTACCAGATATCCTATAATTCTTGCAAACGATTCACCTCCGTGAGAGACTCGACAGAGTATCAGCAAAGTTAGCTTAGCTTGGATGATCACAGCGGTAACTAGTAACAATAATGAACAGATAGGTGCAACGTTAAAAACAAGATTAACATGGGAATCAGAATCAAGGTTGTTTCAGACAGATAGGTCAGACATGGGCAAAATCAAATCGCGATTCGATTTAAATCCGCGATTTAAATCGCGCTCGGGATTTGATTTGAACCAACGGTGATTCGATTTGAAAAGTTAGCGATTCCATTCAATTTGATTTGAATTTTTCGCGATTCGATTTGGGATTTGATGACAAATCCCATACCCTATAATATGCTGAACTCTTCAGCTTAAGCAAACAACTCGGTTGCTCTTCAACATTACCAGCTATTGTGTTGAGATTTGATATTTGCCCATGACTGAGATAGGTTAATCAGGTGGGGGTGATAACGGGAAGCCAAGACTGGATTGATGATGTAAGGCAAATTGAAGGGTCAGAACTGCAACAGCCAATCAAGTTGACAGGTTTAGGTGTTAATGTGGGTCCGGTCGTTAATGTGGGTCCGGTCGTTAATGTGGGTCAGGTCGTTAATATTGGTCAGGTCGTTAATGTGGGTCAAGTCGTTAATGTGGGTCAAGTCGGCCACCGATTAGGGTGGTGGCAACAGACAGCCATAATAGCGACGTTACGTAGTAGATGTTCCCAAATGCATAAGGAGCGTGATCAGAGAAAAATTCTCTACTCCAGACATTTCCACAATTCTAGATTTATATTGCTGGATTGAAAACGAGAGGCGAAAAATAAAAATAATTCAATGGGTCTTAAACAAACCACACCAATCTGTGTAACGTAGAACTGGAACCATATTCTGCAATGAGAAATTATTTACCTCAGAATTCCTACTAAACAGTTTCAATAAATGTACAGTGCGAGGTTCAACGCAATCTTAGCTTAACAAAAAGAACTTCCAAGGCAAACGAACGAAACAAATTAAGCGACGCAGCCATAATATCAACTCCTCAACATAACCACTACAATTAAATCGTCCAGTATTTGACCCCTTCATCTAAATCACGAATAGTTAGTCCCTTTCATGAATGCAAGTCAACCCTTTTCCGGGGTCAGGCTGCGGTCAGGTAGGGTACCGTAGGGTCATAAATACTTAGCGACGATCGATGCAAGCCTAGGTAAAACCTCTCGCAGCATTATAACCATTAAAGCATCATTAACTCTGTGGTACAATACTGAACACTGAGCATAGTTTAAGCATCTTAGTGCCCATCTCCCTCTCCTCATAAGTAAGGGGAAACATCAAGATGTCTCTGTCACGCTGAAAACTGTCTGGGAACAGCTTCATGCTGACTGACCTCCTTGTAAAGAATTTTGTGACAAAATTGACCCTTGTCAGCTTTTATAGCTGCTCGCATTTATTCTGCAATTTTTTTTATTGAACTTTCAAATAAGTTCATCCAAAACCTTGAGCAGCATAATTGCAAGCAAGCAAAGAGCAGATGGTCTAGGTAGACTCTGCAGCACAAGGTCACCGTACCCAGCAAGGTACCCAGTACATAACACAGCGACTGCACGGTACCCAGTACATAACACAACAAACACACGGTGCCCAGTACATAACACAGCGACTACACGGTACAGAATACATAACACAGCGACTGCACGGTACAGAATACATAACACAGCGACTGCACGGTACAGAATACACTGAGTAGCATGATACAGAACACATCACATTAGACTGATACAGAATATGCCATTGCAGCCCAGTACAGAATGACGAGAGTAGCAAGCTACAGAACGTCACAGTGGCAATCACAATATGTCCAAGCTGTTAATGTTATCGTATGATAAAATGCGAGTGACTCTAGTGTGTCAGTCATTCCAATGCATTATTGTCTGCTTCGTGCAGTGCCTGAAGACCTTAGTCGAGTATTGTTAACGTGCATGAATCGACGACGTGTGACATAGTCTGTATGTCTCCGCAGTCAAAGAGACGCACTGGTAGTCAGGTCCTGCTTCTTATGGGAGGCTCTGCAGTGTCCATGTCTCAGAATTTGTTCAGTGCTGACCACCTGTGTCTCGGAAGATCGAAGCCTGGCTGGCGAATGGAGGGGTCATTGACAAGATGTCCATTAACCGCCTCAACCGTTTGCCAGTCTTCTCGCCTGAAGTTCTGAAGTTCCATGTCTGTCAGGAGTGGCTGTCTGGAGGTTAGACACGGTGTGTTGGTGGATTGCACATATCGCTGTGTATGTAGTTCCCATTCGTTATAGGTACCGTAACTGTTTTGGCAAATAGCTTGTCTACCGCTCCTTTGCTTTGGAGACAGTGGTTTAATATTTGCAAAGACAGGCGACCACGGTAATAGGGTGGGACGCGGCGTCCCCAAGATCAGCGGTATAGCGGTGTTAAGCCAGACGTCAACAAAACAAGGTTTGTGTGGACCGAGGGTGCCCAGATTGGGGAGCACGTCACAGTAGCATGAAACACAATACTTATTGCATGCATACTATGGTACTTTGTGAACGTAGTTAAGCCTATATAAAAGTGTGCATACATTACGAGAAAGCATGTATGCAAGTGTGAAATTTGCACATGTGCATACAGATACGCGTATGTGCATATAGATACGTACGTCGACCTTGGCTGATGTATTTTTATAAATTGTCATTCTACATATTATGTATGATTGATCATGACATTAATTTCAAATACATTTGCTAAACTGTGCATTTTCATTGGAAGCTAATCCCAGTAAATAGCCATTAACACTGCATGTTATTACGTAAGCTACTGCTCAGTAAGCTGCTGTCAACGATAATTTATCTTCCCTTCATTGATTTCTTTTAGCTTCACTATTGTGTGTGTGTGTGAATAGGTTCTTCCAAGGTTCCGTCCATGAATGCATTCTTTTGTGTCGTTAAATTTATTATTTATTGTTTATTTACATTTTCTGTTTATCTGTTTGTCCTACTTAGAAAATAAAGATCCAACAAAACAAGTATAATACATTGATGTAGTCCTTGGCCTTGATGCCTTGCCTCAAGGCTGCCTTGAGCACTTGACTGACTCCCGTTGCCTTGCCTTGGCCAATTTCTCAAATGCCTTGCCTTGCCTAGGCCTTGAAAAAAAAGCCATGACCTTGAAAAAAATGCCTTAACCACATCATTTTAGTAGTCTTTGGCCTTGATTTCATGCCTCAAGGCTGCCTTGAGGCACTTTACTGCCTTGCCTTGCCAAGTGACTAATTTTCCAAATGCCTTGCCTTGGCCCTGAGAAAAATGCCTTGACTACATCACTGGTATAATATGAAAACTATATTCAGCAACTAATACAGTATAATTATACTTAGAACTACAAGCTGTAGTCTCCAAGTAGACCATGCACGATATGTGTTAGTGAATAGAAATCTCACAACGGTTTTGAATGATACCTCAAACCAATACTCATCTGAGAACAACGACCCCAGTCATGGTGCCAAGAATTTCACGCAAGCAAATTAATTACACTCCATCTGAAGCCGAGAAATTGCTACGCCCATTGCTCTTACAAGGAAAGTAATTGAAACGACTTAATTATTATGCCAATCATTCTTACGTCATGTCCAAAAGACGGTTCTCCTACACCTAAGTACACTACATGAGAAAAAGTCAACCTGTATGGGTACGTGTTCCAAACATTAATTTTAACAAAGTTTTAAATTTAGGGATTTCAAGGCTTGAAAAACGTTCAATAAGCTCAACTCTAATCCCAACAAAACCAGAATCATAGCCCTAACCCCAACGCCAACCTTAACCCTAGCAGTTTCTCGTGCAGTGTATGAAAGTAAAGGTTAACACAAAAAAACTATATCCATTCATAAATACCTCATTCCTCTTTCCCACTAGGGGACTAATTTAAAACAATCTTATCATAACATTTTCTATTCACATACATTACTTTCGATTTCAAAAGCATGAGCTTTAACCTACCCTGACGACCTACTGACAGGCTACTGTAACATTATCACTGCTAAGACAAAAAAGAACATAAAAAAGCGAAATATCGTTACCTACATGCAATATATCTACAAGACGCTTCGCTAGTTGCTGTTTAACATTCCTAGTAGCCCGCGTGTGTATCAATAAGATCTGCAGCCGTTCACAGCCGACTTTCACGTTTACATCGCAAGCGACGGCGCAAGCGTAATACCAAGAGTTCAGTCGGTCTGCAAGTCAGTCGTTCAGTGAGTAAGTGAGTAGGCGCACACAGCGGCGGCAACACCTGGACCACCAGTAGCTGCTGCAGCAACGCGTGACAGTCGTTGTCATCTCTACCCACCCCAGCAGCGGAAAGGGAGAGACATCGATCTGAACTACATGCGAGCAGTCGCGACATGTCGCATGCAACCTACGATCAGTCGCGACCTGTCGCATGCGACAAATCTCGACCCGTCTCATCGGACAAATCGAGACCTCTCTCATGCGACACGATCAGTTGGGACTTGGCTCACGCGACCTTGGATCAGTCGTGCCCTCAATCATGCGACCTTCGATCAGTCGCTCCCTATCTCATGCGACATACAACCAGTCATGACCTGCCTCACGAGCCCCGCAACCAATCGCGACCAGTCTCACGCGACCAGTGCGACCTGTCTCATACCAGTCGTGACCTGCCTCACGAGCCCCGCAACCAATCGCGACCAGTCTCACGCGACCAGTGCGACCTGTCTCATACGACCAGTGCGAACTGTCTCATATGACCTTCGATCAGTCGCGACCTGTTTCATGCGACCAATCCCGACCTGTTTCATGCGACCAATCACGACCTGTCTCATGCGACCAGTCGCGACCTGTTTCATGCGAAAAAATTCCGACCTGTTTCATGCGGCCAATCGCGACCAGTCTCATGCGACCAGTCACGACCTGTCTCATGCGACCAGTCGCGACCTGTCTCATGCAACCTTCGATCAGTTGCGACCTGTCTCATGCGACTTTTGATCAGTTGCGACCTGTCTCATGCGACTTTTGATCAGTTGCGACCTGTCTCATGCGACCTTTGATCAGTTGCGACCTATCTCATGCGACCAGTCGCGACCTGTCGCATGCGACGACAGTCGTGTCCTCGAAAGGCTGCTACTTATTAAAATTAACAGTTCCGGGTGAAACTGAGCAACAAGAATTCTGTCCAATGAGAAGACAGGAAAAAGAGCAGCGTTGTCTTCTCGGAAGATGGCCGTCACGTGTCCAGAAAATGATTCAGCTAAGACGGCCGTCACGACCTTGAATCTCTTCTACAGCGGCGTATCATTGTGTAAAAAACTAAATGCCGCACTTATGCGCCGTCCGTTGCAAGGCAGCGCGCTAAAGGTTTCTTCAACTCAAGCGAAAGTGCAAAAATGACATGAAGCTTATCATTTAAGTTAAAAATACAGCCATCAACCAAAACTCATTATTGTAATTTTAGAAATTACAATTATGAAAAGTTTTTTTGCTTAAACGAAACATTTCAAACACAATTTTTTTGCAATTAAAAAACAGTTGAGCTCAATCGGCTCAAATTTCGCATCGAGCAAGAACAGGCAAGTGTTCGTTCAAAGTAAAAAAATTAGCCCTTCGTCGTAATTGCTATACCAGCTTCAGTTCAGTATTAATATGGAATGCGATACTTAAAAAGAATGCGCAGAACAAATTTCCCAGCAGACTGGCCGTATTGACAAAATGATTAAAATGGCGCCGTAATACAGCGTTTAGTTTTAAGTATTACATTAACGTTATTCTAATCAAGTACTTAAAATAATGATGTAAAAGTTAAACTCGTGACAACTGAATTATTCCAATGAACATAATGAATTCGATTAAAAGGTATATTTTATACCGACATATACTTAGTACATATACCGTATTATTTTATACCTGTACACTTTGAAAAACGCTACAAAACTACATAAAGTGTAATCCACTAAAATTGTTGTTTTAATAAGTGTGAAACAATCAAAATGACACTCGATAACACCGACACCAGATGCAGTAAGAATTAAGAACACAGAAAGAATTAAAGTCAAGAATACGAAACACACATACATGGATGAATAGCACAATATTCATTGTAATAATAAATGAATTTTAATGCCTTTTTTGTTCAATATTCTGTAGTTACGTATATCTTTATGCTTTTTCCTTATGGATAAAACTGTCCTTTTAATTAAATTATCCATCTATTTATTAACGAACGATTTAACTACCTTACTTTCTTCAATGTCGAGTAACCAATCTTGCAATTCACCATGTATTATTCTGATCAAAGTAGCCTACATGATTAATCCATCAAAGAATTTCAAACGAAAAAATACAGGAACTTATTATATCTTGAACTGAATATTACACACAACACAACAGCAGTATAACAAATTAGCTCATACACCCAGAAAAGTTAAGCCCAAAATCTGGCAGTAAATCTATCCAATCATAACTCAGCGTACAGTCAACCAATGCCGAGAGGTGTTTCAATAGATTACACGCCATTGTGTGGCCGTCAAATAAGAACAAATCGGTAGCATTCTCATTCTACAGATGTCCAATCAATTATCTCAGTAGACGCCGTGCTTTGACATCAACACAAAAATGATTGGCGGTCAACCGACAATGAACGAGGCTCATTCTGGTGCACGGGAGAAAGTTTTTATTAATACTAGAAGATATTAGACAGACCGATTGTTTATTGGGCACGAGAAAAATAAACGCACAGCGTCAGAGATATTGTCTGCCTTGATATACTGCATTTCAATACGAAAACTTTTCACAAAAACGGAAGGCGAGCTTCTAAAGAAAACGCCATGGAGAAACCACGAATGATCAATCTTGTATATATACACCGTATATACTCATTTACAGTCAACAGAAAAAAATACTACACATTTGTATCTTTCCAATTATAATTTACGGTACCTTTATAATAAGAGGAAGGGGCCTGTGGATCGAAAAGTCGAGTTACCGTAGATATGAGAACGTTAATAGTATTTCAGTGTTTTTCAAAGAGTTCAATGTTTCTTTGATTCTTCTATATTATACCATCGATTGAACAAATAAATATTGTACCGAGGTCCCAGGCAATGAAGGTAAAACTTTTTTGGTATACATTTCTGACCAGTACCAAAGTGTCAGCGCGCTGGCCTAAACCAGACCCGTTGGCGTTTAAAAAGAGAGGTCTAAAGAGGGAGGGGGTGAGCCAGGAAAAATGTGATGGGAATTGTAACTGGCACAGAATCCTCAATTGCTTCTTCCAGGGCCGTATTTAAGGGTGGTTTCGGGTTCAACCCCCCCCTCCCCAACGCTCGACATTGTTTCTTCTTCAAATCGATGGATGCTCTGTGAAGAAATTTTGGAAAAAAGTCGTTAAAAAATAAGGTCTAACCCGAAAAGAAATTGTGAAAAAGGTCGTCA